>JAPZIH010000020.1:880029-943546 GCA_027410445.1 Discoglossus pictus | reverse complement strand
AGACACAGGGGAGAGAAGAGGGGGGAGAGAGACACAGGGCAGAGAGACAACGGGGGAAAGAGACACGTGGGATGAGAGAGGGAGGAAAGAGACACAGGGGAGAGAGAGAAGGGGGAGGAGACACAGGGGAGAGAGAGAAGGGGGAAGAGACACAGGGGAGAGAAGAGGGGGAAAGAGACACAGGGGAGAGAAGAGGGGGAAAGAGACACAGGGGAGAGAAGAGGGGGAAAGAGACACAGGGGAGAGAGGAGGGGGAAAGAGAGACAGGGGAGAGAGGAGGGGGGAAAGAGACACAGGGGAGAGTGGAGGGGGAAAGAGAGACAGGGGAGAGTGAGACACAGGGGAGAGAAGAGGGGTGAGATAGACACAGGGCAGAGAGACAACGGGGGAAAGAGACACGGGGAGAGAGGAGGGGGAAAGAGACACAGGGAGAGAGGAGGGGGAAAGAGACACAGGGGAGAGAGAGAAGGGTAGAGAGGAGGGGGAAAGAGGACACAGGGGAGAAGAGAACACAGGGAGAGAGGAGGGGGAAAGAGACACAGGGGAGAAAGAGACACAGGGGAGAGAGGGGGGGAAAGAGAGACAGGGGGAGAGTGAGACACAGGGGAGAGAAGAGGGGGGGAGAGAGACACAGGGCAGAGAGACAACGGGGGAAAGAGACACGGGGAGAGAGGAGGGGAAAGAGACACAGGGGAGAGAGAGAAGGGGGAAAGAGACACAGGGAGAGAGGAGGGGGAAAGAGACACAGGGGAGAGAGGAGGGGGAAAGAGAGACAGGGAGAGTGAGACACAGGGGAGAGAAGAGGGGGAGAGAGACACAGGGCAGAGAGACAACGGGGGAAAGGGGACACGGGGAGAGAGGAGGGGGAAAGAGACACAGTGGAGAGAGAGAAGGGGGGAAAGAGACACAGGGAGAGAGGAGGGGGGAAAGAGACACAGGGGGAGAGAGGAGGGGGAAAGAGAGACAGGGGAGAGTGAGACACAGGGGAGAGAAGAGGGGGGAGAGAGACACAGGGCAGAGAGACAACGGGGGAAAGAGACACGGGGAGAGAGGAGGGGGAAGAGACACAGGGGAGAGAGAGAAGGGGGGAAAGAGACACAGGATAGAGAGGAGGGGGAGAGAGCACAGGGGAGAGAGAGAAGGTAGAGAGGAGGGGGAAAGAGACACAGGGGAGAAAGAGACACAGGGAGAGAGGAGGGGGAAAGAGACACAGGGGAGAGAGAGAAGGGTAGAGAGGAGGGGGAAAGAGAAACCGGGGGAGAAAGAGACACAGGAGAGAGAGGAGGGGGAAAGAGACACAGGGAGTGATGGAGGGGGAAAGAGACACAGGGTGAGAGAGAGAAGGGTAGAGAGGAGGGGAATGAGACACAGGGGAGAGAGGAGGGGAAAGAGACACAGGGGAGAGAAAGGGGGAAAGAGACACAGGGGAGAGAGAGAAGGGGTGGAAAGAGACACAGGGAGAGAGGAGGGGGAAAGAGACACAGGGGAGAGAGAGATGGGTAGAGAGGAGGGGAAAGAGACACAGGGGAGAAAGAGACACAGGGGAGAGAGGAGGGGGAAAGAGATACAGGGAGAGAGGAGGGGGAAAGAGACACAGGGGAGAGAGAGAAGGGTAGAGAGGAGGGGGAAAGAGACACAGGGGAGAAAGAGACACAGGGGAGAGAGGAGGGGGGAAAGAGACACAGGGGAGAAAGAGACACAGGGGAGAGAGGAGGGGGAAAGAGACACAGGGGAGAAAGAGACACAGGGGAGAGAGGAGGGGGGAAAGAGATACGGGGAGAGAGGAGGGGGAAAGAGACACAGGGGAGAGAGAGAAGGGTAGAGATGAGGGGGAAAGAGACACAGGGGAGAAAGAGACACAGGGGAGAGAGGAGGGGGAAAGAGACACAGGGGAGAAAGAGACACAGGGGAGAGAGGAGGGGGGAAGAGACACGGGTAGAGAGGAGGGGGAAAGAGACACAGGGGAGAGAAAGGGGGAAAGAGACACAGGGGAGAGAGAGAAGGGGGGAAAGAGACACAGGGAGAGAGAGAGAAGGGTAGAGAGGAGGGGGAAAGAGACAGGGGAGAAAGAGACACAGGGGAGAGAGGAGGGGGAAAGAGACACGGGGAGAGAGGAGGGGGAAAGAGACACAGGGGATAGAGAGAAGGGTAGAGAGGAGGGGGAAAGAGACACGGGGAGAAAGAGACACAGGGGAGAGAGGAGGGGGAAAGAGACATGGGTAGAGAGGAGGGGGAAAGAGACACAGGGGAGAAAGAGACACAGGGGAGAGAGGGGGGGGGGGAGAGACACGTGTAGAGAGGAGGGGGACAGAGACACAGGAGAGAAAGAGACACAGGGGAGAGAAGAGGGGGAAGAGACACAGGGGAGGGAAGAGGGGGGAAAGAGAGAAAGGGGAGAGAAGAGGCGGGAAAGAGACACAGGGGAGAAAAGGGGGGAAGAGACACAGGGGAGAGAAGAGGGGGAGAGACACAGGGGAGGGAAGAGGGGGGGAAATAGACACAGGGGAGAGAAGAGGGGGAAATAGACACAGGGGAGGGAAGAGGGGGGAAATAGACATAGGGGAGAGAAGAGGGGGAAATAGACACAGGGGAGAGAAGAGGGGGAAATAGACACAGGGGAGAGAAGAGGGGGAAATAGACACAGGGGAGAGAGGAGGGGGAAAGAGACACGGGTAGAGAGGAGGGGGAAAGAGACACAGGAGAGAAAGAGACACAGGGGAGAGAGGAGAGGGAAAGAAACTCAGGGGAGGGAAGAGGGGGAAGGAGACACAGGGGAGAGAGAGAAGGGGGAAGAGACACAGGGGAGAGAAGAGGGGGAAAGAGACACAGGGGAGAGAAGAGGGGGAAAGAGACACAGGGGAGAGAAGAGGGGGGAGAGAGACACAGGGCAGAGAGACAACGGGGGAAAGAGACACGGGGGAGAGAGAGGGGGAAAGAGACACAGGGGGAGAGAGAGAAGGGGGGAAAGAGACACAGGGAGAGAGGAGGGGGAAAGAGACACAGGGGAGAAAGAGACACAGGGAGAGAGGAGGGGGAAAGAGAGACAGGGGAGAGTGAGACACAGGGGAGAGAAGAGGGGGGAGAGAGACACGGGGCAGAGAGACAACGGGGGAAAGAGACACGGGGAGAGAGGAGGGGGAAAGAGACACAGGGGAGAGAGAGAAGGGTAGAGAGGAGGGGGGAAAGAGACACAGGGGAGAAAGAGACACAGGGGAGAGAGGAGGGGGAAAGAGAGACAGGGGAGAGTGAGACACAGGGGAGAGAAGAGGGGGGAGAGAGACACAGGGCAGAGAGACAATGGGGGAAAGAGACACGGGGAGAGAGGAGGGGGAAAGAGACACAGGGGAGAGAGAGAAGGGTAGAGAGGAGGGGGAAAGAGACACAGGGGAGAAAGAGACACAGGAGAGAGAGGAGGGGGAAAGAGACACAGGGAGAGAAGAGGGGGGAAAGAGACACAGGGGAGAGAAGAGGGGGAAAGAGAGACAGGGGAGAGTGAGACACAGGGGAGAGAAGAGGGGGGAGAGAGACACAGGGCAGAGAGACAACGGGGGAAAGAGACACGGGGAGAGAGGAGGGGGAAAGAGACACAGGGGAGAGAGAGAAGGGGGGAAAGAGACACAGGGGAGAGAAGAGGGGGGAAAGAGACACAGGGGAGAGAGGAGGGGGAAAGAGAGACAGGGGAGAGTGAGACACAGGGGAGAGAAGAGGGGGGAGAGAGACACAGGGCAGAGAGACAACGGGGGAAAGAGACACGGGGAGAGAGGAGGGGGAAAGAGACACAGGGGAGAGAGAGAAGGGGGGAAAGAGACACAGGGAGAGAGGAGGGGAAAGAGACACAGGGGAGGGAGAGAAGGGTAGAGAGGAGGGGGAAAGAGACACAGGGGAGAAAGAGACACAGGAGAGAGAGGAGAGGGAGGAGACACAGGGGAGAGGAGGGGGAAAGAGACACAGGGGGAGAGAGAAAAGGGTAGAGAGGAGGGGGGAAAGAGACACAGGGGAGAAAGAGACACAGGGAGAGAGGAGGGGGAAAGAGACACAGGGAGAGAGGAGGGGAAAGAGACACAGGGGAGAGAGAGAAGGGTAGAGAGGAGGGGGAAAGAGACAGGGGAGAAAGAGACACAGGGGAGAGAGGAGGGGAAAGAGACACAGGGAGAGGAGGAGGGGGAAAGAGACACAGGGGAGAGAGAGAAGGGTTAGAGAGGAGGGGGAAAAGAGACACAGGGAGGAAAGAGGACACAGGGGAGAGAGGGAGGGGGAAAGAGACACAGGGGAGAGAAAGGGGGAAAGAGACACAGGGGAGAGAGAGAAGGGGGGAAAGAGGACCACGGGGGGAGAGAGGAGGGTGGAAAGAGACACAGGGGAGAGAGGAGGGGGAAAGAGAGACAGGGGAGAGTGAGAAGGGTAGAGAGGAGGGGGAAAGAGACACAGGGAGAGAGGAGGGGGAAAGAGAGACAGGGGAGAGTGAGACACAGGGGAGAGAAGAGGGGGGGAGAGAGACACAGGGGAGAGAGAGACAACGGGGGAAAGAGACACGGGGAGAGAGGAGGGGGGAAAGAGACACAGGGGAGAGAGAGAAGGGTAGAGAGGAGGGGGAAAGAGACACAGGGGAGAAAGAGACACAGGAGAGAGAGGAGGGGGAAAGAGACACAGGGAGAGAAGAGGGGGAAAGAGACACAGGGGAGAGAAGAGGGGGAAAGAGAGACAGGGGAGAGTGAGACACAGGGGAGAGAAGAGGGGGGAGAGAGACACAGGGCAGAGAGACAACGGGGGAAAGAGACACGGGGAGAGAGGAGGGGGAAAGAGACACAGGGGAGAGAGAGAAGGGGGGGAAAGAGACACAGGGGAGAGAAGAGGGGGAAAGAGACACAGGGGAGAGAGGAGGGGGAAAGAGAGACAGGGGAGAGTGAGACACAGGGGAGAGAAGAGGGGGGAGAGAGACACAGGGGAGAGAGAGAAGGGGGGAAAGAGACACAGGGAGAGAGGAGGGGGAAAGAGACACAGGGGAGGGAGAGAAGGGTAGAGAGGAGGGGGAAAGAGACACAGGGGAGAAAGAGACACAGGAGAGAGAGGAGGGGGAAAGAGACACAGGGAGAGAGGAGGGGGAAAGAGACACAGGGGAGAGAGAGAAGGGTAGAGAGGAGGGGGAAAGAGACACAGGGGAGAAAGAGACACAGGGAGAGAGGAGGGGGAAAGAGACACAGGGAGAGAGGAGGGGGAAAGAGACACAGGGGAGAGAGAGAAGGGTAGAGAGGAGGGGGAGGGAGACACAGGGGAGAAAGAGACACAGGGAGAGAGGAGGGGGAAAGAGACACAGGGAGAGAGGAGGGGGAAAGAGACACAGGGGAGAGAGAGAAGGGTAGAGAGGAGGGGGAAAGAGACACAGGGGAGAAAGAGACACAGGGGAGAGAGGAGGGGGAAAGAGACACGGGTAGAGAGGAGGGGGAAAGAGACACAGGGGAGAGAAAGGGGGAAAGAGACACAGGGGAGAGAGAGAAGGGGGGAAAGAGACACAGGGAGAGAGGAGGGGGGAAAGAGACACAGGGGAGAGAGAGAAGGGTAGAGAGGAGTGGGAAAGAGACACAGGGGAGAAAGAGACACAGGGGAGAGAGGAGAGGAAAGAGATACGGGGAGAGAGGAGGGGGAAAGAGACACAGGGGAGACAGAGAAGGGTAGAGAGGAGGGGGAAAGAGACACAGGGGAGAAAGAGACACAGGGGAGAGAGGAGGGGGAAAGAGACACAGGGGAGAAAGAGACACAGGGGAGAGAGGAGGGGGAGAGAGACACAGGGGAGAAAGAGACACAGGGGAGAGAGGAGGGGGGAAGAGACACGGGTAGAGAGGAGGGGGAAAGAGACACAGGGGAGAGAGAGAAGGGGGGGAAAGAGACACAGGGAGAGAGAGAGAAGGGGGAAAGAGACACAGGGGAGAGAGAGAAGGGGGGAAAGAGACACAGGGAGAGAGAGAGAAGGGTAGAGAGGAGGGGGAAAGAGACAGGGGAGAAAGAGACACAGGGGAGAGAGGAGGGGGAAAGAGACACGGGGTGAGAGGAGGGGGAAAGAGACACAGGGGAGAGAGAGAAGGGTAGAGAGGAGGGGGGAAAGAGACACGGGGAGAAAGAGACACAGGGGAGAGAGGAGGGGGAAAGAGACATGGGTAGAGAGGAGGGGGAAAGAGACACAGGGGAGAAAGAGACACAGGGGAGAGAGGAGGGGGGGAAGAGACACGGGTAGAGAGGAGGGGGACAGAGACACAGGAGAGAAAGAGACACAGGGGAGAGAAGAGGGGGAAGAGACACAGGGGAGGGAAGAGGGGGGAAAGAGAGAAAGGGGAGAGAAGAGGGGGGAAAGAGACACAGGGGAGAAAAGGGGGGAAGAGACACAGGGGAGAGAAGAGGGGGGAGAGACACAGGGGAGGGAAGAGGGGGGAAATAGACACAGGGGAGAGAAGAGGGGGAAATAGACACAGGGGAGGGAAGAGGGGGGAAATAGACACAGGGGAGAGAAGAGGGGGAAAGAGACACAGGGGAGAGAGGAGTGGGAAAGAGACACAGGAGAGAAAGAGACACAGGGGAGAGAAGAGGGGGAAGAGACACAGGGGAGGGAAGAGGGGGGAAAGAGACACAGGGGAGAAAAGGGGGAAAGAGACACAGGGGAGAGAAGAGGGGGAAGAGACACAGGGGAGAGAGGAGGGGGAAAGAGACACGGGTAGAGAGGAGGGGGAAAGAGACACAGGAGAGAAAGAGACACAGGGGAGAGAAGAGGGGGAAGAGACACAGGGGAGGGAAGAGGGGGAAATAGACACAGGGAAGAGAAGAGGGGGAAAGAGACACAGGGAAGAGAAGAGGGGGAAAGAGACACAGGGGAGAGAAGAGGGGGAAAGAGACACAGGGGAGAGAAGAGGGGGAAATAGACACAGGGGAGAGAAGAGGGGGAAATAGACACAGGGAACAGAAGAGGGGGAAAGAGACACAGGGGAGAGAAGAGGGGGAAAGAGACACAGGGGAGAGAAGAGGGGGAAATAGACACAGGGGAGAGAAGAGGGGGAAAGCGACACAGGGAAGGGAGAGGGGGGAAGAGACACAGGGAAGGGAAGAGGGGGGAAGAGACACAGGGGAGTGGGGGGGGGGGGAGAGACACAGGGGAGTGGGGGGGGGGAGAGACACAGGGGAGTGGGGGGGAGAGACACAGAGACACTAATGTTTATTTAGTTTTAGGGTCTTACGATTTAGTCTGATCTTATTAACCCTATCTTCACCATACAATTAGTATTACTGGTGATGTGGCATAATGATAAGATAGTACTACGGCCATTACCCATATAACCATTCTTTATTATTTGTACAATGTGTATTCATCGACTCTATGTCCTGTAATACTGAGACAGGCTATTTGTGGAAATTCTTACTCACAGCTCAACATATTTTTAAATATGGTGGTAAGAAACGGATTTCCAGCTGACATTGTTCTTGTAGTTGGGGCTTTCACTCTAGTGATAGCATCTTGGGGTGCGGCATGTTTGGCTATGTTGTCCTAGCCTGATTAGAGAGACAGGGAGAGTGCAAAGAAGCTAGAGAGAAGAGTGAGGTGGGTGGGAAGCTTGACGCCAGCTGGGGGTTAGATTAGGGGAGGAGGTATTTATAGGGTGGGGGGGGGGGAGGTCCAACCCCTCCCACAACTCCAGGTTCATTTTTATCCTGTTAATTATATATAGTGTAATCCGTTCATATCACAGGTAACCTGGGATGTATCTCTTTGTATATGTCCTCACCCCCCAGACATATTATATGATAGTCACCTTCTGTGATTGATAAAATGGGTTATACCACTGGTCCCCAAACCTCTCCTCAAGGCTCCCCAGAGAAGTCAGGATTTCAATGTAACACAGTGTGAACTCAGGTGAGGCAATTAGTATTCAACAGGCAATGGCACCTCTAATTGGAGGGAAGTAACTTGTGATTTGACAAATTGCTAGGAATCGCAGCTCGGAGCCCGTAACTCGATCAGAGCCCGCACATGGAAGCCAGTTGAATTGGCCGGCGCGGAGGCAGCCCAGGCACGCTGGGTCTGACGCAGCGCAGCGTGATCCGGCAGAGCCTGGGCGCTCTTTATTGGCCAGGGGTCAGGGGGAGGGATTTACGCCCAGTTCGCGGGCTTTTCCCTCACTCTGCGCCGGCCATTGCCCAGACAAGCAGCTCACGCTGCGCTCCGGTGTATGTAATACAAAAAATAATTTAAGAGGTTCCCATTGGGTGTGCATTGTGTGTCCTGTCATTGTGCTGTCCCTGGCGCTTGCTCCCCCGTCAGTTTGTGCCAGTTCCTTCCCTCTGCGGTGTTTGTGGTGTGTGTCCTGTCATGGACCCTGGGGATTTAGAAGCTTTGTTAGCCATGGTTAGAACCAGGGCTCTAAGCCATGGAGTTAGGTGGGTCCAGAATAGGATGGACCCAAGGGCCTTAAGCGGGGAGGGTGCGTCCACCGGGGCTCAGGCCCGGCCTGTAGTGACCGGTGACCTGGGCCCAGTGGGTGTTCCCTGTAGCCTAGATAGGCCCATTAGTCCCACGGAGCAGCGTACCAGCCTGGATTTGGGCAACAGGGCCATGGAGAGTATGGGGGTCACGGATAGGTTTTGTGAGAGCCAAGAGCTTATCCCGCCCACAGCAGAGAAGGAAGTGCCAACGGGAGGCGCGGGCGAGGGCCTAGCCGTCTGGCCACCACCCAGCGACTTGCCCCAATGCCTGCAGCAGACCGGCAACACCCCTGCTCAGCCCCGGGCTCGAGGGGTAACAGCAAAAATACAAGGAGCTCTAAAAAAGCTCCTACAGGCTCCCACCGCACGGCCCCTGCCACACCCACTGCCTGTAGCGCAGGTGTTTCGCAGGGACGGCGCAACGCAGTTGCAGAGACCAGTAGGAGCAAAGAGACCACTAGGGGGAAACGAAACCTAGTGATAGATGAGATGGGAGCCAACGACAGTCTGGTTGGTAATCAATGAGGTTCCAGTGACGGACGCGCCCCACCAGGGTCCAGAAGTCGTCGAACAGGTACAGTCCTTTAACCTTTACCTCGACGCCAGCAAAGAGACAAAAATCACCTGACAAAAGCGTTAGGCTACAGCTCAGCTCTACCAGCCCTGACATCCCTCAGGATACAGGGACTGTCAAAGGGACTCAGGGACACGACCGGGTTTGTGACGTCATCGATCCTCCTAGGCCCCCAGACCAGAGAGAGACCGTACGGTATAGAGCCACTACAGTGGCGGAATCTGAATACTCCTCTGGGGGGGAACTGACTGCGAGGTCACCGGGGCACAGACACAGGAGATCTACTGATTGTTCCTCATGCTTCCCCAGACCCAGAACCAGATCCAGAGTGGAAGATCGTGCGGCTGCAGCTGCACCTGCTTGGGAGATGGGGAAGGGGGCTCTAGGGCAAACAGGACGGGCACGGACCCCCGTTCCCTCAGATCAGCAAGGCCTTCCCGGGCTGGCAGCTACTCCCGGACGGGGAAAGTCAGGTGAGAGAACCAGGATTTTTTGGGGGGGTGGGGGGGCAGGTACAGGCAGGGGGAGGGGGGGACCTCTCCCAGGGCGTCTCTGTTCATGACCTCCCTAAAGTCCCTCATGCAGACTCACAACACGGAAAAGCGTGTTCGGAACAATCTCGCCCCGCGAGGCCGGTCCTCCACAGCAGCGTGGACGGTAGTTTCCCAAACCCGCCAGCGAGCCTGGGAGGAGCAATAGCTCTAACTGGGGGAGTCTCTCAGCAGGTTAGAAATTAGGAGAGTGGCGGATACTACCATGAGACAGTCGATCGTGTACGGTCAGGATAACTTAGGGGCACACTTACCTCTGGAAATCAAAGAAAAAATCTGGAGCAGGAAATTTATAGAATTGTTTTCTTTGTTGCCCATATCTGATTGTCGGATTCACAAGAACGTTTTCCTAGGGAGGGGGAGGACAGGAGAACTCCTCATAGGTGTTTCCCGAGGACTTTTGACAACTGGCTGCAGGCATTTGCAATAATGGCCTGCGTAATGGGGGAGAGACACCCGGAGCAGTGCTCGGGTTTGTTTGTATGCCTAGAAGAAATTAGAAACGCATATCGGACATATGGGGGGACGGCGTGGTGGCGGTATGACGAAGAATTCCGCCAGTACATGTCGTCTAGGCTGTCGATGGCGTGGCCTACTGGCTAAACATAACTACTCCTATGCGTGTCATGCCGCCTTTTCGTGGGAATCCAGGTCGGGCTAGAGGCCCCGCCGTGACGGGCCCAACAGATCGTGGGAAATGCCACTCTTTCAACGAAGGCAGCTGCAAGTGGGCACGGAACTGTCGATTTAAACATGCCTGCTCGAACTGAGGTGGCGAGCATGCTCTCGCAAGGTGCAATAGAACGAAGGAAGGGATCCGAGCAGGAGAGCCCGTTCAAAAAGGGCCGGACACCCATACGGTTGGACGCAATGCTGCCGTGGCTAGAACGCTACGGTAGGTTGCAGGGAAAAGCAGGGGCTGCCACCCTGCTTCTGGAGGGTTTCCGGGAAGGGTTCGCAATCCCGTGCACCCTCCCGCCCGCCGATTCAAGGCTCAGGAACCTAAAGTCCGTCAAGGATGTCCCAGGGGTAGCAGCTGAAAAAATACAGGAGGAAGTGGAGTTAGGAAGAATGGCTGGCCCCTTTTCCTCTTCCCCGTTTCCAGGTTTAGTAATTCCCCCCTTGGGCATAGTGAAAAAGAAGGAGTCTGGGAAATTAAAGCTGATTCAGCACCTGTCTTATCCTCGGGGTGGTTCAGTCAACGATGGAATTGGCAAGGAATACTCATCCGTAGCGTACGCACCCTTCGACCGGGCCACAAACCTGGTCAGGCGGGCATTGGGGCTATGATGGCAAAAGTGGATATAGAATCAGCTTTCCGGTTACTACCTGTTCATCCCCAGAGCCATCGCTTCCTTGGCTGTTTCGTAGATGGTGAATATTTTGTGGACCTTTGCCTGCCCATGGGTTGCTCCATCTCGTGCTCCTATTTTGAAGCTTTTAGTACCTTCCTGCAGTGGGTGGCTCGGACCGAATAGGGTTATCACGGGATCGCGCATTATCTCGACAATTTCCTTTTCGTGGGGCCGGCACAGCTAGACAGCTGCGGCTTTATCCTGGAGACATTCGTGAGGATATGTCAGAGTTTCAGGGTCCCCCTGGCGGACAAGAAGACAGAAGTGCCTATTGCTGAATTGACGTTCTTGGGGATCCGGATCAACTCGGAGGCAATGGAGTGCAGCCTACCACTGGACAAGGTGATGGATCTATTGGTTGAGCTCACAGCTCTGGTGGGCGCAAACAGGGTGTCTCTGCGGCGGCATCAATCAATTCTGGGGAAGTTGAACTTCACATGCAGGATCACCCCCATGGGCTGTATCTTTAACAGGAGAATGTCGTTAGCAACAGCGGGCGTTCGGCAGCCTCACCATTTCATAAAGGTGTCAGGAGCAACGAGGAAGGATGCCCGAGTATGGATTGTATTTCTTCGGAAATTCAACGGTAGCACTTTGATCCATCCGGACAGTGTGTCAAACGAGTAGCTCGGTCTATATGCAGGCGCGTCCGGGTCGATTGGGTCATGGTTCCGAACCTTGGCACTGGCGGCAAAGGAGAAAGGCGAGATCATCCCCATGGAACTTTGGGAACTTGGAGCAGCCGAGTAGCTGGGTACGTCAGGCAGTCGTTGGCGCCAAGGACATGGTCGGCCTACCGGAGAGTTTGGAATGAACGGAGGGGGCATGTCATCTGAAGAGAAGTCGGTGGGGGTCCTGCTATAGTTTCTGATGCGGTGGATGGACAGGAGGCGTCCAATCACATTTGCACTGCTGTTGTGCCTGGTGGAAGCGTTGGGTATACTATGCAGGGACTCTTTCGAATCCCTGCATTTCCGCACAGCTTTTTCCCTTGCGTTCTTCAGAGCGTTCAGGATAGGGGAACTGGTCTCGGAAAACAGACACGGTTCGGGGGGGCTGCTAGCAAAGGAAACTTGTCTGTAAGGTGACAGGTTGTCGGTGTGGTTAAGGAGGTCAAAAACAGACCAAGGTGGAAAGGGAAAGGTGGTGGTCCTGTACAAAGTTGGTACTGAGTGTTGCCCACATGCGAGTGTGAGGTTGTACCTGGAAAAAACGGCCAACGGGGCCAGGCCCTCTGCTTTTGTATGCCAACGGCCAGGCGCTGTCTCAATTTCAATTTGAAAGGTTTTTGAAGAAGTCATTGCTGCGTGTGGGTATGGACCCAGCAGACTTCGGAACTCACTCGTTTTGTATTGGGGCCGCTACGGAGGCGGCGAGAATAGGCTTACAGGAAAGCATGGTCAAAAGGATTGGGAGATGGGAGTCACAACGTTTTCGATGTTATGTGCGACCTGGACAAGTCATTTAAAATGGACTTTTGTGTGTTACAGAAAAGAGACAGCTGTGGATCGTTGGCCATTCTTACATGTATTGGGCCCACCAGTTGGCCTCAGTGACTGGATTTAACGTCCAACTGGGCATACCGGAGACAGACCTGCAGGTATGATGGCTTGGGTTCCGAGGCTTGAGATGGGCACAGGTGAATGGCCTGTTGGAGAGCACCGCCCATCAACACGGTAGACCTCATGTATTGATTGTGCATGCTGGGGGCAACGACATGGGGGATGTGCCTATGAGGAAGTTGTTAAAAGTTATGAAGAGGGATGTTGAGTTTTGGTTAGATCAATACCCAGGCTTGTTTATAGTGTGGTTCCGAAATGATCAAGAGACGATCATGGCGGAAAGCTCAGAACCCGGTTTCACTGATAGGGCTAGACAGAAGATCAACAAACAGATGGCTAGTTCCATTCGAAACTTGGGATTTATTACCATTAGACATCAAGAATTCGAAGGCGCAGATGCCGATGAATTATTTCGGCCCGACAAGGTTCACTTAACAGAGATAGGTCTAGAACTTCTAACTTTGGAGCTTAAGGAGGGAGCAAGACGGGCCTTAGCTTTATTGAGTGGCAAGGGGGGGTTGCAGCTTCAGGAGGGGTCCCTCGTCTGCTCAGTGGCAGGAGGTGAGTTGCCCGGCTCACTGGCTTAAGTGGGTGTTGCCCTGCCTCATGGGCGGGCTTTGGAAAAGCATTGGGGGGCTCTGGGCACAGAGCATGAGGTTACTGACTGGGCTCCTCCTCTGGGACGTTAATTAAGGAAATTGTTTAAGAATGTTAATTATGTTAATTTATGGTTATATAAATTGGTTGGTTTAATAAAGCTGTGGCCCGTATTTTTCCCAAAGTCGGTAGTCTGTCTGTTTATTGACAAAGCCAAATGGATCATGCCGGGGTCTTGCGAGCCCGGATCTCTAAATCGGAGCAATTGAATGAGGCTCTAAGTTTTCATATGATTCTCCCACCCCATATTCTCCCGTTATCTATAGGTTTTCCCTGCTTCCATATCTCATTACTTTCCTCCAACGCTTGATGTTTCCCTTCTCTGTTTAATATGCAAAATAAAATAAGATTTTATATATTTTTTGTTGATTTTTTTTATGAAGTAGTGTGATATTATACTTTTTGTATTATCTTGCTATACTTATTGTACAGTATTGTATTAAGCACACCTGCTTTTATCTCCTATGGTTTCTCAATAAAAAATATTTCCAGCAAATAAAATCTTTTCTACCGGGACTTGCTCTTGCATTTAGTCCTGTTGTTAATTAGCTATTTAAATAGCAATTCTTCAGTAGAACGGAATTGATATATTATCTGCATCCAAGGTTCCTCCCAGCCCTGTCTAATACTCTATAAACTAGTCATACAATGGAGCCCTCTACTGGCGGTATGACTAAATTACAAATGTCAGTGATTTATTGTATGGTAGTCTGGCTGTCTTTATAAATAATTACTTTATCAGCAACCTACTGATCTTGAAGACAGCCATACAGGCTGTGACAAGGTACCCGTCTTCTGGGTTTGGCTCATATTTCATGCACTTTGATGGAGGAACACAATTTAATTTTTTTAAGTTTTACTAAAAATGTATCCAGTGATACAAAAATAACAAACAAACTAATAAAAATAATAGGAATAGGTTCCACTAAAGCATTACCCTAACTAATAGACAGTTTCCAAACTCTGCAATTTCGGCTTAAATTTGCGTGCAACCTCACTCCCAGATGTCCTTGTGTTCCCCCCATGCTGTTTGTGAGTGTGTTTTTATGCTTATTTTTTTTCATTTTTTTTTCATGTTTTTCGATTTCGGCGGTTCGGGACGTTAAAATTGTATTTTTGCGAGGTCAGTTTTTTGCCCCCGAGATTCCGAGGTCGTATTTTTTTTGTCCTGCGTTCCTCAACTGCTTGTAGGCTATGTCCCGCGTGTTGAAATGCCTCAACTGCTCGCCTCGCTTTGCAAGGCTCGCAGGGTGATGAGCTCGGAAGACTTCTATGTGTTATACGGCTCGCCTCGCTTTGCGATGTTCGCAGAGGTGACGACGAAACGCAGTTTGACAACTATTATATGTGATAAGCAGGTCTGTCCTTGCTTGTAACGGGGATGTAAAAAGCGGAAAGTAATAATTCTTACATATGAATGGACCTAGAGCGGCAAAACCCCCTGTATACACCACTGTAAAAATACAACTCTGATACCTCCCCCCAAAAAAAATATTTAAAGGGCATTGGGGTATCCCATCACCATCATTACCCAGCTCATGCTGACCACCAGTGGCAGAGCTAATGCTGGTGCAGCAGGTGCAAAGCACCAAGGCTCACAACAGGGTAGGGGCCCACTGATATCTGCAGTAAAGGTGTCTCTTAATCTATTAGGGCAGATCATTATTTTATAGAAAGGCAATCTAATCACTCTTGGGGTAATCAGACCACCTACCTATACTTTTGGCTTTTTATTGACTCTTAAAGGCACCTATCTTGAATAGAGAAATTGCACAGGGGGCTCCATTCTCTGGCTCTGTCACTGCTGACCCTCCCCAGTGCAGTATGGTCAGATAACTAAAGTTAATTTAACATGCTAGGCATGCTGGGGGATGAAAAAAATTAAAAATAAATCAATGCTGTCAAGGTTAAAAAAAACGTACTGGAAATGCAACATTGCAGCACTGACAGATCGTCCTTTCTGGTTAGTGTAATTTATTTAATCATTGCATAGCTCATTTCTGATGCCAAATACCTTTTTGGATTGTAATCTCATTCATTTAAAATGTCACTCCTGAGAAAGTAACAGAAACAAAATATTCTCAGGCAAAAAATATAATTTTTGTAGTTTTTTTTATAAATATATATAAAAAAATGTATTTGTAAAATTATTTTTCCATTATCAAATTGTATTATACAAAAGGACCACAGCGGTCATTAAAGTCTATCTTGTTATGGACGTTATAAATGATGCCCACTAGAGGGGAGCCTGTACATGGCTATGGATGCTACTGATAGTATACTCTTATTGGAAGAACATTTTACATGAGGGTCATGGTCATGGTTATATTCATATTGGACGCAGTGAACAAGTAACTGTTATTCACTTATAGTGTAAATCCACTTTTACAGACCGGAGGCGGAGACATGCAAATGAGAACACAATGCATTCCCACTCTATAATCCAAAGAAACACTATATACATGGTCCCTTTTATATATATATATATATATATATAATAGTTGTTGTTAGTTACGAATGTCAGTCACGCAATGTTAAAAGTTACGGACGTGCTCATGCGCTATGAGCGCCAATGGCGCTCATCGCTAGGCCGGCTAGACTTTGACATTATTAAATACCGGGGTCTGCAATGAGCACCGAAGGCGCTCTTTGCAGGCCTCGCGATGAGCGCCAAAGGCTGTAGGCCTTTGGCGCTGATTGCGAGGCACGCAAGACTTTAATGGCCGAAAAGATGCCAATTACTTCACAAATTCACTTATAATCTCACACACAGCACAGGGTGAGAGGCCGTGAGCCTGTGAGTGAGGTTGCAAGCTAATTTGAGGCTTAATTGGCGTTTTTCGGAGAGCGAAAATCGGCTAAGCGAAGAGAAAAAAGACGTAAATGTTTTGAAAAAGGCTCAAAACGAGGCAGAAGCCCGAAACACTTAGCCAATCAACGCAAAGCATGCAAGACTTTGAAAAAAATAAATAAACGGCGCTCATCGCGAGGCACGCACGACTTGAGAAGGGAGAGAGAGGAGAAAGACACAGGGGAGGGAGAGGGTGGAGAGGCTGGAAAGAGACACAGGGGTGAGATAGGGGGGAAAGAAGGGGACAGGGAGAAGGGGGGGCACATGGAAGGGAGAGGGAGGAAACAGACACAGTGGTAAGAGAGTGGGGAGAGGCTCACATTGAGCGCTGAAGGAGGAAGGGGAGAGGGAGGGAGGGAAAGAGAGGAGGCAGAGAAAGGTGGGAGAGAAAGAGGGAGGGAAAGAGAGGAGGGGGAGAGGGAGGCAAGAGAGGAGACACAGAGAAAGAGGGGGAGAAAGAGGGAGGGAATGAAAGGAGGAGGGGGAGAGGGAGGGAATGAGAAGGCAGTAGAGAGTAGGAGGCGGAGAAAGAGGGAGGAAAACAGAGGAGGGAGAGAGGGAGGGTAGAGATGAGTCAGAGAGAGACAGAGGGGGAGAGCGAAGAGGAAGGGAGGGAGAGAAGGCAGAGAGAGAAAGTGTGGGGGAGGGAGAGAGAGGAGAGAGGAGGAAGAGAGTGAGGGGGAGGCAGTGAGAGAAGGAGGGGGAGAGAGAGGAGGCAGAGAGAAGGAGGGGGAGAAAGAGGGAGGGAAAGAGAGGAGAGGGAGAGGGAGTGGTGAGAGGAGGCAGAAAGAAGGAGGGGGAGAAAGAGGGAGGGAAACAGAGGAGGGAGAGAGGGAGGGGAGAGATGAGTCAGAGAGAGACAGAGGGGGAGAGCGAAGAGGAAGGGAGGGAGAGAAGGCAGAGAGAGAAAGTGTGGGGGAGGGAGAGAGAGGAGAGAGGAGGAAGAGAGTGAGGGGGAGGCAGTGAGAGAAGGAGGGGGAGAGAGAGGAGGCAGAGAGAAGGAGGGGGAGAAAGAGGGAGGGAAAGAGAGGAGAGGGAGAGGGAGTGGTGAGAGGAGGCAGAAAGAAGGAGGGGGAGAAAGAGGGAGGGAAACAGAGGAGGGAGAGAGGGAGGGGAGAGATGAGTCAGAGAGAGACAGAGGGGGAGAGCGAAGAGGAAGGGAGGGAGAGAAGGCAGAGAGAGAAAGTGTGGGGGAGGGAGAGAGAGGAGAGAGGAGGAAGAGAGTGAGGGGGAGGCAGTGAGAGAAGGAGGGGGAGAGAGAGGAGGCAGAGAGAAGGAGGGGGAGAAAGAGGGAGGGAAAGAGAGGAGAGGGAGAGGGAGTGGTGAGAGGAGGCAGAAAGAAGGAGGGGGAGAAAGAGGGAGGGAAACAGAGGAGGGAGAGAGGGAGGGGAGAGATGTGTCAGAGAGAGACGGAGGGGGTGAGTGAAGAGGAAGGGAGGCAGGGGGAGTCAGAGAGAGAAGGAGGGGTAGACAGAGGAGGCAGAGAGCAGCAGGGGAGAGAGAGAGGGAGGGGAGAAATGGAGGAGTTGGAGGGAGGGAAATAGAGGAGGCAGAGAGAGAGGGATGGGGAGGGAGAGAGAGAGAGCAAGCAAAGCACTGATAGAGAGAGGAAACAGTGAGAGACAGAGGGCAGAGAGAGAGAGGACGCACAGAGAGAAACAGAACAAACTAATGAAAATAGCATATGGTTCCGTCATTTATGATAAGTAAGTTACTAGTACTACTATAATTGTACAGACATTACTTTCAACTGTAGCTATCTCAACGGCTTTCAGACAAACAATGTGAATGGTGCCAGGGTTCCGATGGCGACAGCCCCAGCACATCAATCAAGTTAGATTTGAAACTCAACAATAAAGACCACTATAATTAACCAGACTCTGCCACCCCAAAATCAAGTTGTTTTTTGGTTATTTTTGCAGGGCATCTAAAACTGGTTGTAAGTTGTGTTACTCATTTTTTAATCAATCCTGGGGGAAAAAAATCCATGGAACCTTTCCTGTTGGGTGGCCGCCAGCAGTAGTGACAGCGAGCGGCCACTAGATGGTGCTATTGAGATTTTACTGCCGATCTCTGAATTTAATCTGAAATTTAACTCAATTTTATAGCGTTATGGTTAGGCTAAGTGTTAGCATTAGGGTTAGTGTTAGAGTTAGGTTAACAGTTTCAGATTAGACATTGTGTAAGATGTCCACTGCGCCATCTAGTGGCCCTTCGCCGTGCTGCTACCGAAATTGCTCCCGGCCACCCAACAGGAAAGTTTCAATCCATATTGTTGCTGTAGTTATAGTTATAGTCATATTAATTAGCTGTTAATTAGGATTACAGTCTACTTGTCTGTTTCTGTAGTGGACAAAATAAAGACCTGCAATCTTATCCGGTTTTCCACTCTTATCAAGTACTCTGATTCACACTTTTACATAAAGGAACCGCAAAGTTAATTCTTTGTACAATGTATAGCCAGTTTTAATGCTCTTTAAAATTTCCTGTTACGGTTACGGACTTCTTTAAAATGGTTTTGACTTTAAAAACATAGCCCCCCATTCAATTGTCCAAATCGCAATTACATGAGCCTGTAATGGAGCCCGTAAATGTTACTGATATTCAATTGGATACATTTTGCTACTGCGAGTTACGGGCTCAAAATCCCTGCGGTTGTCAAAAACGTAACTCTGTCCTATCTCCACTTTTAATGTTTCAAGCCTGTAAATGTTACCAGCGCTAAAGACGCAAAATCATTTACAACAATTCAACAAGCCCGCAATTGCCTTCAAACCCATAAATGGCAAATGTATCAAACAATTATATAAGATATGAGTACTAGATAGGACTCGCGATGGGTTAAACACATGTTCATAACACTGCAAAAGCAAATAAACACACACTACTGTACTTACAAATACTGGCAAAGCAATGCAAGGCATTATAATTACATACACAAAACTCTCAAGCTCGCAAATCGTCAATTTTTCTAATTTGTTTATGTTTTATTTCCGTGTCATATTGAACGTGGGAATCAGGGAGTTAATACATATCATGGAACCTGCATGGACTAGAACAGTTACTTTTTATTTTTATTTTTATTGATTTCTACATTTCTGGATTGCGAGTCTGACTGCAGATCGGACTTTTAAACACTAATTGATTGTAGTTTAAACTCCATGACGCTCTCATTTACCATTGGCTCTGTCTAAAATGTAACTTACGGGCTTGCTTAATTGATCATGAACATGCCCTAAAATTGGTTTGCGTCTTGGGTCTGTGAGCCCGTAATTGCGGGCTTGAGTCAATTAAATACGTCCATATATGTAAAATAGTATTTACCCTCAACGAAAATGTCGGGTTACAGGCTTGGAACTAAATAGGGGCCACAGTTCTTGAACTAAAAACTATTGAGTTAGACCCTCTCCGACCCTGTGCTGCTTACACTGGCCCTTTAAGCAGTCGGCGCATGCCTCAATATGACCACAGCTGTTCCAAGCAATGCAGATCAAGCCATTAAATTCACATCCTCGTTTTGTTCATTTTAATTAAGTGACTTTGCCTCTGTAAATATTACAACAAATAGAGAAACGCGCGCATCGTCCAACCGCCCGTCTGATTTAATTACCCTCACATTAAATCAAACTTGATGTATAACAAATCTCATTTTGTTTGACTTTACAGTAATATTCATACCGGCTTTCACTATTGTACGAGGGTTTATTAAAGGGCTCATTTAAAGGGCCACTGTAGTTGAAATGTTTACATTCTACATTTAAAAGATCACATTTTAAATATTGTTCAAAGTTTTTGTATTTTTTTGTATGAGAAATAATTGTTGTGGAGAAAAATGACAGTAAATATAGATAGTCTGGGATAGTTTCTGATGATACGTTTTAGGGGATAGAGGGGCAGTGAACTGCAAAACATTGTGCAATTGGTTTTAATGTAAATCAGATAAGAAGACACAATTAAAGTGGCACAGTGGAGTTTTTAAATATGGTATAAATTAAAACTATAAATAGTAACATTCTTCAAAAGTGGGAAAAAAATTATACTCCACTCAAGGGGTTGGCACCCTAGGGATACAAAGGGGGAGAGGGAAAACACCTCTCAAATACTATGGGCCTTATTCAATTCGAGGGCCGCAAGTCAAGAATCTCCGGGCCCGCAGTGTGCTTGAGTTTCGGTGCTATTTAATTGAACAAGCCCGCAAGTTACGGGCTGAAAGCCGAAAGTGTAAACCACGCACTTGTACGTAGCATTTCAGGTCGGGAACATGATCAATTAAGCAAGGCCGTAACTCCCGATTTAGAAACAGCCAATCGAAAATGAGACCACCATCATTACGTCAGTTTAAGATGGATGTTACATGTCAATCAATTAGGTTCTTGGGTCTGATATGCGATCAGACTCGCAAATTGGCAAAATACTAAATAATAAAGATGAATGCCGATACTGTTCTAGTCCATGTGGGTGGCCCTATATTTATGAACTCATTGATTCCCAAGATTGATCGAACCCCGAAATGAAACATAAAATAAATATATTTTTATTGACGACTGAGAGGAGTTCCCGTGATGTGGCTACTATATCTCATGTGATGAGGTCAGCAAACGTGAGTGTTCTGGATATCGTCTTACTTGTCCATCTACTCAACTGATCCACACTAGGAGGTGGGGCGCTTCCACCCCCCCCCCCCCTTTTTCCTTTCTGTATTCTTCAGTGGAATGTTAATTTTAGTAAACTAATGTATATTATTTTAAACTCACCATCTGCCTTTCTGATCCACTAACTAATTTAATTTTGGACCTTTCCTGTTTTGTCCCTGCCAACAGTGGCGTGCAGTGGCCACTGGTCAGCACAGAGACTTTGTTCAATTTATTTTTAGGGTTAGGATTCAGGGTTAGGCTAGTGGCAAATTATCAGCTTTATATAATAAAGTAGTGGCATCTGCCACTACCCTACACCCTATCTCTAGCCCTCACTCTAAGAGCCTAAAAGTCTTGGTGCGCCATTTTTTAATAACATTCAACTGATTTGAGTCCCTGATATTATCGTTATTTTCAAATGATACAATATTTTGAACTTCTCTGTGTCTCTTTAACAGAGTCTCCATGAGTCCTTATTTAAACTTCATCAAACACATGGTTACTTTATCTGTCTGTCTCTTGTTTTTGTTTCTTTAATTAATATAATTTATTTTCTATGGTGGGCAGGGAATCTGTTGTAATATATAAAACATGCTCTTTTAAATGCATTACAGAAAGCTTTGGACAACATCGGCTAAAAACAAAGTAGTTAATTAATTACATTTCTGAAATATGTAACAAGCTAACTAACCACTGTTACAGCTGTTTTTAAAGAAAGTTTCCATATTGTCTGATATGGAAACTAACTGCTAGCTTTGAGTCTGAGTGTGTTCATTTGCTTTATTAGTGGTGGGACAGATGATGGATGTGGGAGAGGGGATGGAAATATGTTAAATCATTGGATCATTTCGAACTTAATACCAACCCATTTCCATTGTACATACCAAAGAGAAGCCAGCTTGCAAGTATAACTGAAATGCAATTGGCACTTTAACACATGCAACAGTCACAACAATATCATGGATGCTTCTAGGGTTCAGCAGAGGTATCAAAATGTATTTCTTACTTATAAGCTAGATTAATAATATATTGAGTGATACAAGGTGTTTCGCTGAGCCACAGACTTTACAAAGCTCCCATTCAACAGGAGGTCTGATTTGGGAAAAGAGACATCCAGAGAGAAGTGTCCATTAAGGTATCTGTAGCTGGGAAAATATACATAAAGAGAGTCAGGAGCTTGGAGCTGATGAACGTTCTGCAGCAGAATGGAGACCTGAAATTCTAAAGGATATAGGCCAGTGTTTTCGACAAATTATTGAACTATTGCTTTGGTCCACCTGGTTTAGCTGGAGGGGAGAAAGATATTTAGGAAACTGTCTATAAGTAAAGGTAGTGCTATAGTAGGTATGTTATGTTCTTTGATTGGTTTTGGCCACGGGTGTAGGAGCCAGAATTATTCGGGGGGGGATACATCTCATTATATACACATGCAATAAAATAGATTATATATACATACAGTGGGGGGAAAAGTATTTGATCCCCTGCTGATTTTGAACGTTTGTCCACTGACAAAGGAATGATCAGTCTATAATTTTAATGGTAGGTGTACTTGGTGGCAAAACCCTTGTTGGCAATCACAGAGGGCAGATGTTTCTTGTAGTTGGCCACCAGGTTTGCACACATCTCAGGAGGGATTTTGTCCCACTCCTCTTTGTAGATCCTCTCCAAGTCATTAAGGTTGTGAGGGTGATGTTTGGCAACTCGAACCTTCAGCTCCCTCCACAGATTTTCTATGGGATAAAGGTCTGGAGACTGCCTAGGCCACTCCGGGACCTTAATGTGCTTCTTCTTGAGCCACTTCTTTGTTGCCTTGGCTGTGTGTTTTGGGTCATTGTCATACTGGAATACCCACCCACGACCCATTTTCAATGCCTAGGCTGAGGGAAAGAGGTTCTCACCCAAGATTTGACGGTACATGGCCCGTCCTTTTTATGCAGTGCAGATGTCCTGTCCCCTTAGCAGAAAAACACCCCCAAAGCATAATGTTTCCACCTCCATGTTTGATGGTGGGGATGGTGTTCTTGGGGTTATAGGCAGCATTCATCCTCCTCCAATCACAGCGAGTTGAGTTGATGCCAAAGAGCTCAGTTTTGGTCTCATCTGACCACAAAACTTTCACCCAGTTCTCCTCTGAATCATTCAGATGTTCATTGGCAAACTTCAGACAGGCCTGTACATGTGCTTTATTGATCAGGGGACCTTGCGGGCTCTACAGGATTTCAGTCCTTCACGGCTTAGTATGTTAGATCATGAACAAGATCCTCCCGTGTAGTTCTGGGCTGATTCCTCACCGTTCTCATGATCATTGAAACTCCACGAGGTGAGATCTTGCATGGAGCATCAGACCGAGGGAGACTGGCAGTTATTTTGTGTTTCTTGTAACCCATTCCAGCCTTGTGTAGGTCTACAATCTTGTCCCTGACATCCTTGGACGGCTCTTTGGTCTTGGCCATGGTGGAGAGTTTGGAATCTGATTGATTGGTGGCTTCTATGGACAGGTGTCTTTTATACAGGTAATGAGCTGAGATTAGGAGCACTCCCTTTAAGTGAGTGTTCCTAATCTCAGCTCGTTACCTGTATAAAAAACACCTTGGAGCCAGAAATCTTGCTGATTGTTAGGTAATTAAATACTTATTTCCCTCATTGACCTGCAAATCAATGTATATTACATGATATTACATGATTTTTTCTTGTTCTTATTTTTTGTTATTCTGACTATTAAAATTATAGACTGATCATTTCTTTGTCAGTGAACAAACGTTAAAAATCAGCAGGGGATCAAATACTTTCCCCCCCATACTGTACATACAAACAGAGAAAAATCTGGCTGGGGGGGGGGGGGAGGTTGTCCTCCCCCCCATCCTCCCCAGTTCCTACACCCATGGTTTTGGCGTATTAGGCCAACATTCTAGTCGAGCAGTGTAATTTGCGATATACAGTAAAATTGGTTGTGGGAGCTTTTTTTCCCTGCATTATACATTTATTTTAATCTTTAAACATTTTTTAAAATGACAGGCATATGTCCCAGCGCTGACTGTGTTGTAGATTTTTATAAATGAGCGCTCAGGTTTTTGGAGCCAGAGGCAGAGATAATGCAGGAGAAGTGACCAATTGTGCAGGTTTTTATTCTTTTCTTATATATAATTAAATGCTACTGTACACTTAATTTTACAATAAACATACATACTGATATCACATAATATATATACACATAGGATAATAATACAAATAAAACATATTTTTTATTAGATCACACATCTATACATATAGTCTTTGTTTAATGTAACCTTATATTATTTTGTGATGGAGTTGGAGGGAGAAGCAAGGAGTGGAGTGGGGAGAGGTGGAGGTGAGGTAAAGGGAGGGAAGGATGACCCCATTGAGATAGGCACTATTTCAGGATCAGATGGAGAGGGGCCTAAACCCAGGGGGTAGTGGTGAGAAGGGACACGCCTCGGGGTCAGAGCATGGAGAGCTGGATCCTAGTCCACAGTCAGGAGGACAAGAGGCTGGATAAAAAAATCAGGTCTCTTAACTACAGGCCAGAGGAGATGGTGGTACTCCTCAATGTCATCCGTGCCTGCGCCAATATCATTACAGTGGGGAGGGAAGTTAAAACTGGCCCTAGAGGCAACACCTGGAAGGAGGTAGCAGCCGCAGTTACTGAGCTTGGTTTTGTATATAGGAATGTGAGGTCTGTAAGGCATTATTACAACAACAGCCGGGCAAAGGTCGGGAGGATGATGGAAGAGGAGGCCAGACCTCTAAGTGGTGGCCCCAGAGTGTCTGTCCAGTACAGCTAGTTGGAGATGTCGGTGAGGAGATGATGGCAAGAGGGACCATCCCTGGAGCTCCAGGTCTGGTGGGAACACCAGATACAGCCTCTGTCACAGACCCCTTTCCAGGGTCTGGATCCTGGTGCATTGAGCCACCATAGATAACATACAATATTCCTTAGCGCTGTACATAAGATAAGTTCCAGGCAAAGGTAAATACAAATGAACACATAGCAAAACAAGGGGGACCCTGTCTTTGAGCCTCAAATCCAGTGTCCATGGTGCTTTCCCCAAAGCACCCTGCAGGATTGAAACTCGTAGACTTACAGATTTACATTGGAAAATATGTAGGGGAATTATATTGCCACATAGGAAATGTTGGCAGGTGGGTGGTGAGGTGAATAGCCCCAAAACATGGGGCTATAGTGTACCACCATGCCTCCTATGGTCTTACGACAAATGTCTCTGCCTCATCCTGTATACTATATGTTATTCCCCATATTATATGGCTGTGCTCTGTGTTAGACTATTAGGCTAATAGACTATTACACCCCAAGTTGAGTCAATCTCCTGTGTTTGTCTGCCACTCCCTGTCATTATTGTATTGTATACACCCCCTCTGTATCTATCCCCTATAAATATTTGTTGACTTTCCAACAATAAACCAGTTTACTGCTTAGACATATATAAGTGTTATGTTCTCTTATTTGCTCCTGGTGGCTGCGATACTGATCCTATCTCCACCAGTAACTTGTCCTGGTCACTACCACAGAAAGGTGACTGAGACTCCTGGAAGAGCTTATTCCTGATGGAGAGACCCTGACGGATACAGAAGCCAGATATCAGGGTGCTGATGCTGGTCCTGATGAGAGATAGAAAAAATACTATGCTAGGGATTCGGTAGGTTTCCTGGCTTGTGCATAATCCGTCATGGGCTTTGCTTAAAACTGTGTAATACAACAGACATATGCTTAAAAGGAGCCATGTTAGATATGCTGTTTGGATTCAAGAATAAAGCCATTGTGGGCACATTTGCATTTCCCTGCCTAGGTTCCCAGAATGCAGTGTAATAACTGTATTTCTCTGAATTCAATAAAATTGGGCAATAAAATTGTAAGGCAGGGAATGCTGTTTGATTGAGAGATTAATTTTTGTTGTTGTTCCAAAATGCTTCGGTTCTCATTGCGAGCCTCGAGCCATTGCAAGGCTGTTGGTTGTTTGTGTGCTATGAGCATTGTTTTTTTTTTTGGTAATGCTAATGAAATAATGAATAAAATAATACATGAATATACTTTACCTAATTTAAAGTAATATATGCAGGAAGCATTGTGCTGAAGAGCTGACAATCTGTTTTTCTGTTTGTGCAGCATACAATGTGTGTTCTGAGGGCCGTGGAGCTGGTGTGTAAGTGTCAGCAATGTGCGCAGTGTGTAGTGTAAATAGTGTGCGTGCGCGAGCAAAATCCGTTAGGGTAGCTGTGTACTTCCGCATTGTGTAAGTTAGTGTTGTAAAATGGCGCCTAATGTGTATTCCGGGTGTGGGGCTCATTTTGCGTCCTTGTTCTTGGATCGCGTCTGTCTTTTTCGGAAAATCTGTAGGTGTTTGGTGGTGTTTTGCGTCTTTAGAGTCCTGTAGCCTCGTTTTCGTTTTTTTCGGCTGCCATTTTTTCTCTCGCTTAGGGGATTTTCGGGTCTCTAAACTCTTCTATTTCGAGTGAAATTGAGGTGTAACTTCAGTTTTTAATGTCCTGGGTGCCCCCTCTTGCTGTGGGTAAGCTTTTTATGTGTTTGTTGTGTGTATTTCTTCTGTTTACAATGTTTTCATGTATGGGGGTTTCGGCCGGCAAGGCCGTATTTTTGCGAGGCTCTTAAGTCCGTAAAATTTTGCGGGGTCTGCAGTTGCTGGCACGGAGCGCCTTCAGCCATGCCCTTCCATGCCAGCAACTGAGGCCCTCGCTTCGCGAGCCCGCAGCGTTAGCAACAGCTTTGGACAACCCGCAGTTATGACAACTATATATGTGATATGTATTCATTCATTCATCCTTCAATGGTTGTTCTTGCTTCTAGCATATTATTCTTTTTCTGTAGACTTAAGTTCACTTATATCCCTGTAACATTTGGAGAAAGAGTATTTTCTCAGCAGATAATTGTTTTCTGAATTTAATTTAGCTTCAATTCATCTACAAGTTTTAATACCTTAGTGTTTTTTATTATTATAAGGTACAGAGCAAAGCAACGTTCCTGGTTATTTTATACATTAAAAAAATATGTATAAACTAATCACATATATAGTTGTGAGCATGCGGGCTGTTGCTAACGTTGCGAGCTCGCGTAGCGAGCCTGCGGCCCTCGTTGGCATGGAGCGGCGAAGCCGCTCCTTGCCAGCAACTGCGGACCTCGACAAATTTACGGACTTACGCCAAACAAATACGAGACGCAGGATAATTTACGGACTTACGCCAAACAAATACGAGACGCGGGACACACAAAAAAAAATTACGACCTCGCAAAAATACGACCTAAGCAAAAATCCCCTAAGCAAAAGAAAAAAATGGCTCAGCACGGGGCTCGCAATGAACGCCGAAGGATCTTGGAACACCAACAAAATTAATGTTGCACAAAAACAGCATTACCTGCCTTACAATCTTATTGCCATCATTTTTTGACGGGCAAGTCGCTAGTATATTTATAAATAAATGTATAAATTAAAACAAAATTTGCACCACAGACAGCAACCCCAGATTGTGATACAAATGTTTCAGCCTCTGCTTCCTTCTGATTGGCCAATACAATTTTTGAATGTCATGCTAATTTAGCCTGGGTTTTGAGAGGTTGTTAACTCTAATTTTCAACTGTTAGAAATTACATTTTGATAACTTTAAGGGAAGTGTTTAAATGTTTATTTTTGTTATTTTTTGCATGCAAAAAATTGTTTGCATAAACTACTGATTCTCCGCCATCAGATGCACCATAATCCAGGAAACTTAGATATTCCTTTAATTTATCACCTTAAACTTACTAGCAGCGATGGAAAATCTTTTTTTGGTTAAATTATGCAGAAAACTAATTTATCTAACTCTTACATTTAAATTAAAATTAATAATTAAAATAACAAAGAACTGCAATTATATTTCTTGCTATGTGTACCCTTTTCAGTTTTGCAATAACTGGGCCTTTTGCTCAGGCTATTAGTGTAATTTATGCTTAAATAAACTCTATTACACATTTAAAGTGAGGGACATTCCACCTAATCTTAAAGGGCCACTGTAATGGTCCAGTTTTTTATGACTTTTAACTAATAAAGATCATTTGTTAGAAAACTTACACTTGACATTGTTTGTTTTCTACCATCTTTGCACAGGAGCTATTTGTATTCTTTTTAATCTGTGGCAGGAAATGCAGTACATATTTGCAGACTCTGCCAGTAAACCTGTCCAACAAATAGGCAGCTACACCTGTAATACACACTCTGTAAAAATTTGAAAAAATGGGAGGGGCTTAAACCTAAAAATGGTATAAAACCAGCAATTTAATAAAGTTTTCACAGAAGCTGTGAACTTTTTTAAATTCAATGAAAATTATTTATACTGATTTTTATTTATTAGAACTCATGTAAACTAGACCATTACAGAAGCCCTTTAATTTTCCTTTATATATACAAAAGTAAGTCAGAAAAGGTTAATGGACCGCTGTCGTGACTTGTCACATGCCCCTTTCCAGGTCCTGGATCCTGGTGCATTGAGCCACCATAGAGGACATACCGTTCCATTGGGTAGGGGAATTATATTGTCACATGGTAAATGTGGGCAGGGCGGTGGTGGGGTGAATAGCCCCAAAACATAGGGCCATAGTGTACCACCATGCCTCATATGGTCTTATGACATACAGTGCCTTGCAAAAGTATTCACCCCCTTTGACTTTTTATCTATTTTGTTACATTACAGCCTTAAGTTCAATGTTTTGTTAATCTGAATTGTATGTAATAGATCAGAACACAATAGTCTAAGTTGGTGAAGTAAAATGAAAAATATATACATAAAACAATTTTTTAGATATAGAAAACAGAAAATTGGCATGTGCGTATGTATTCACCCCCTTTGTTATGAAGCCCATAAAAAGCTCTGGTGCAACCAATTACTTTCAGGAGTCACATAATTAGGGAAATTATGTCTACCTGTGTGCAATCTCAGTGTCACATGATCTGTCATTACATATACACACCTTTTTCGGAAGGCCCCAGAGGCTGCAACACCTAAGCAAGAGGCACCACTAACCAAACACTGCCATGAAGACCAAGGAACCCTCCAAACAAGTAAGGGGCAATGTTGTAGAGATGTACAAGTCAGGGTTAGGTTATAAAAAAATATCCAAATCTTTGATGATTTCAAGAAGCACCATCAAATCTATCATAACCAAATGGAAAGAACATGGCACAACAGCAAACCTGCCAAGAGACGTCCGCCCACCAAAACTCACGTACAGGGCAAGGAGGGCATTAATCAGAGAGGCAGCACAGAGACCTAAGGTAACCCTGGAGTCGCTGCAGAGATCCACTGCAGAGACTGGAGTATCTGTACATGGGACGACAATAAGCCGTACGCTCCATAGAGTTGGGCTTTATGGCAGAGTGGCCAGAAGAAAGCCATTACTTCAAATCAAAAATGTATAATGCAGAAATTAGATTCCTTTTGTTCGGGGGATGACATTTAACAAATATGTTAAATGTAATATATAATATTATTATTATTATTAATAATAATAATAATAATAATAATAATAATAATAATAATAATAATAGTAATAATAATAATAATAATAATAATAATAATAATAATAATGAAAAGTATGCCAGCATAGCAAGTTAGGGAAATTGGAACTTAGCAGTAAAAACCCAAGAGAAGCCTAAGACCCACAAGCCCCAAGCATAGGGCAGCACATTTTTTAAGGGGCAGCAGGATGTCTGAAGATACAAATGCAATACCATTGGATACTAACATAGATGTCTATATGAAAAACAAAGAGGTGTCTTTTAGTGGTTGCCTAGTAACACTGACGCCGGACAATATCTGCGACGTGTGTGAAACGCCGCCAGGTATGCATTTCGGCGCTCTATCAAGTTTCAGCTCTCACATGACTGGGCGCCTCCTGAATAGCCATTGTTTGGAATTCTGTTATTATTGGGGTTATTGACTTGGCTGTATTTTTCTTTACACTTATCATTGAGAAAGACCAGTCATTGATCGATACACGTTTGGTATTTATTTCTGTTTTAATATTGCACTTATTCACATAAGTGTATATTATTGTACTACCTTTCTATGTATAGTATTGATTGCACTCTGGGATCCATACCTTGGACATTGTGGTGAGAGTTGTATGTGTTATTAAGGTTTGACTTACATACTAGACCTGATACCCCTATATAGAATAGCACTATTGGGTCCAAATGTACTGAAAGATTCAGCACCTCAATATTCTCCAAAGTCCCACACTATTAGGGGCGTATAGCCCTTGAAGTATAGGCATATTTAGGAGACGGGTAACTACCAGAACCCTAATTTTGGGGTACATTACCACCTATACAGTACAGTACAGAAAGAACGCCCTGATTTTTTCCATTGTAATGTTGTATCGTATCAGAGGGAGGAGATAAGAAATATTCTACTGTGCGTCTACGGATCTATCTCCACACGCTATATTCATACCTCATTCTGTTTGAGGTTTAAACATGTGAGCGCAATACTTTACTATTCCTGATTGTTTTATATTGGACTTTATACTTTGTTTTTCCTTTCAATCAATTTTTATTAGGAGTAGCGACATAACATGGTACACGGACCTAAATCATGTTATACAAGCTCCATTTTTAGATTCCATAGAAATACTATAATGGGATCTTAAACAGGGATCCCATGTTTTTGAAAAGATGGGGATAAAATTTGCTAAGAGATGGGTGAGTCTTTTGTTTATTAAGATATAGTTTAATTTATTTTGAATTGCGTATGAGATTTCTATTTACAGACTATATGACTTTTAGTAGCAAATATTAGAAATTGCACCTTTTTTTTTCACAATAAATTTTATTCAGCAAAGACCTATAAGAATAACATTTGACAACATATTGGAGAGAAGAGAATGATAAATTCCACGTATGTGTATATAGGTCTAACAAGTTGTCCTGCTGGTGTTCCCCCTTATTATTATTATTAATATTACTTTTATTTGTAACGCGCCAACATATTCCGTAGCGCTATACAGAGGAAATGAACAAGGAAAAATATACATTTTAACAAACTGCAAAAAATGGAGGGCCCTGTTTTGAGCTTAGAATCTTTGTAGAAAGTGCTTTTTCCCAAAGCACTCTACAAGATTGAAAACTCTCTACTTACAATCTAAATGGGATGGAAGAGGCAGATGACAAATAGCAAGGGTCAGGAAGAAAGTGAAGTTTCATTAGGTAGGAGGGTATGCAAAGTTAGAATGTTTTTCATATAGAAGGAAAAGGAAAGCAACTGAGAAAGTAATTTGGTAAGTGATCCTAGTATGTAATATGTTATCTGCCCCTAGTGGTCAGATAGTATAATCTGCGAGTGGGAGGTGAGGGGCCTGTGTTCGGAGGTATGTCCCAAGAAGCCAGCAGAAGAAAGAGAGAGAGTTAGTAAATAAGTCTTTACCAGTGATTACATTTTTTTCTTTTATCTTTTTGATATTTCAAATATATGTAACAGTCCAGTATAGAACTAAACTAGGGCAGGGTGGAAGGGTCATAACATGTTAGAAAGCAGTACCTAGCTCCGACTACAGGCTCCGGCATCGGAGACGGGACGAAGGGCCCTCGCTCCGCTCCTCCGCAAGAAACCACAATCTCGGATAAGGTATTCTCATTTATATTAGACGGATACTATAATGTGAGGCTAGCCAAGGACCCCAGGTAATCATGAACTGGGAAAAAGTGTCTTCTAGAATGTGGGACATCCTTTCATTGATGAGAATGTAGTTGAATTTATTTTTAATGGCTTGTGGGCCGAGGGTGCTCGATTTCCAATTTTTAGCATTGTGACTCTTGGTTGTCAGCATCAGGAATTGTAAAAGTTTTTTTTGAGATGGAGATTGATGGGTGACAAAGAAGAGAAGTTTCTGAATTTGCGTGCAATTGGGTAATAAATATATCAGAAGCCAACTCAAAAATGTAAATCCATAGTTGTTTAACTTGAGGACAAGTCCACCATACGTAAAAGAAAGATCCCACTTCCCGGAACTCTCTGAAACAATTGGGGTCTGCCATTGTTCACCATCGGTGTAGTTTATCATCTTAATAGAGGTCTCTAAGATGCTACCATTTACAGGACCTTTGGTAAGGTTCTCCCATGAAATAGACTTAATACATTTTAACAGAACTACACTATCAGAATTTTTTTGTGCTTTTTCCCCCAACTCCCCTCTGTTTTTCATATTGAGAAAACACCAGATAACAGTGTTTCTGCTAAGAAATCTGCATGGTTCCTGCAGAGGAGGACTGAAGATAAGACTCCTCCATCCCTTATAAACTTGGCTACCATTTCTTATTGTTGGATTTCTCAACGATGACTGTTCCATGTGGACTTTTTGAAAGCTATTTGACTTTTACTTGATTACCCCTAACAGACTGTAAGTATTTGTTATTCTATACTTAGTTTTCTGAAGATCATCTTGGAACAGAAATTAGAGACAATGTTTATGGACGTCTATCCCATTGGACAGATCTTGATTACATACAAAATTTGGGCAGAGTTTTCTCTACCCGGGTCTATTGAACTTCACTATATCGTCCTAATTTTTCGTTTGTATTTTGAGTTGTATACTCTTTTTTATATTTTTTATATTATATTTTTTATATTTATTTTATATTTGCTGTATTTTATTTTACGCAAGTGGTATTGATAGCGCTACAGAATGTGTCACAAACTCCTGAATAGGAGTAGTGCCATTTTTTTTTAGAAATATCTATATGCAGAGAATATTCTTTCTGTAAGTATACCTGGCACCTTCTGACTTACTGTATACTTACATAGACACATATAAACTAATGATTTTCTATATAGGTGTGTGGTAAACGTATGATTGGGATATAGCAAGAGGAAAGAAATAGTAGTAACTGGGTCATTGGGGTGTGCAAAAATCTGAAGGGGCCTAGGGCAGCGAAAACCTAAATAATGGGAGAAGCGATACAAAATGAATTTATTACATTATGCAGTTTGTGTTTATTTACCTTGTGTGTTATCTGTAGTTCAGCTGCACCAGCCAGTATATTGAGCTTATGGGGAGAAAGAGCTGCAAGCTTTCAGGTCCTTAAGGAGCTATACATTACAAACTCTATATAAAGAGATATACTGACTTTACTGCAATACTGCGTTTTAGGGTTAATATGTCTGGAAAAGCAAAAATAACGTTATTATGGTTTCCCTACAATATGGGCATTTGCAGGGAACTTGTGATTGTTGGTCCTTTCAGAGCCTACAGACATAAGCAATCGGCATGTGAGGGAGGGTAGCTGAAGGAATAGCTGGGTTATACAAAAAACTTTTATAAAATATGTATCATTTTAAAATTTAAAAAAAAAGAGTTTTGTTGCAGTAAATTGCTGAATTCCGCGTCCTTTTAACCCTTTGTTTACGCTTCTCTGTATTTACACGCCATCATGGCTCTAAGCAGCCATAGTTATTACTCCGCTGAACTTGCTGACAGAGTGATCTGACAAGTGTTTTTTTTCAAGTCCCCTCTCCATCAACAGAAGGGGGCACGCTCTGTGTCAGTCTGAGCGGATTTGCTGCTGGTGGTCCAGAGCTAGTGATGAGTGAATTGCTTTAGATCTTCTCTTGTTTTCTATTAACTATTTCATGCTTTGTGCGAAGTTAAATGTATATAAAGCGTGAGGGACTGAGGTTAATCACTAACAGATCAGCTGCTTAACCTTTTTTTCTCTTAAAACCCTTAAAGGGCAATCCTAATTTGTTGTATTTTTTTCTATTCTGGAAATCATAGTACACCAGATGTGTTCTGTTCCTTTACAGACTTATATAGGGATAGGTATTAGTAGCAGGGCCCATAACAGAAAAGGGGCCCTCTACTACCTGGAGTAAAGATGTTGGATCTTTCCTGTTGGGTGGCCGGCAGCAGTGTCAGTAGCAGCGAGGCGAGGGGCCGCTACATGGTGCTGTCGATATTTTATACAATTTCTAACTTTAAACTGTTACCCCAACCCTAACCCTTACCTTAACCCTAACCCTTACCTTAACCCTTACCCTAACTCTTACCCTAACCCTTACCCTTATCCTAACTCATACCTTAACCCTAACCCTTACCCTAACTCTTACCCTAACATTAACCCTTATCCTCACTCTTACCTTAACCCTTACCCTAACTCTTACCTTAACCCTAACCCTTACAATAACTCTTACCCTAACCTTAACCCTTATCCTCAGTGTCAGTAGCAGCAAGGTGAGGGCCTGCTACATGGCACTGTCGATATTTTATACAATTTCTAACTTTAAACTGTTACCCCAACCCTAACCCTTACTCTTACCTTAACCCTAACCCTTACCCTAACTCTTACCTTAACCCTTACCCTAACTCATACCTTAACCCTAACCCTTACCCTAACTCTTACCCTAACATTAACCCTTATCCTCACTCTTACCTTAACCCTTACCCTAACTCTTACCTTAACCCTAACCCTTACCCTAACTCTTACCCTAACCCTTACCTGTACCCTAACCCTAACGTTATGAAACTGAGTTAAATTTCAGATTACATTGAAAGAAATCGGTAGTAAAATCTTGGCAGCGCCATCTAGCGGCAGCTCACAGAATTGGTCCAGGGTGTCTCTTACTTAAATAGGAGATAGGTGCAAACAATTATTTTTTTTATCTAGGGGTGATCTAATCACATATATTCGACTGTTTATTAACCCCTACAGAAGTTGCAAGGGAACCCCAAATTATTTTGCACCGGGGCCCTGCATTACTAGCACCATCACTGATTATCAGCAACATGAGAGAATTATTGAGTATTAAAAGATGTTATCAAGAGTAAAAATGTTTGAATACAGAGACAGTAAACGAAATGTGTTTTGTTTTTCTCCATGGAATCAAACAAAGAATAAGAAAAAAAGATAAGCAAGTGTACTAAAGCAAAAGACAGAAATAAAGATTTGATGGCAGATAAGAACCAATTCTTTAAAAAAAATGGTGTCTTCATTATCCCCATGCTTATCCCAGGCATGCTTGATTTGTATTTATCCATTTGTCTGCACCAATTCTTTCAGCTTTTGTATCAGTAGGGCAAGTCTATTGTCGCAGCTAGAAGCTTCCTCTGTATTCCACGTATCCTTCCATCAACAGAAACCAAAATGGTATATTCCACTGCGGCACCAATGCATATAAAAGGCAATAAATTAAAGGCAGCTATTTCTTTTTTTCTATTGTCTTTTCAATAACTAAACTTAATAATGGGTTAAATGATTTTTATAAAGCCCTTAAAGTTAGCAAAATGTCTTGTAATTTCTGACAGTTGAAAATTAGAGTAAACACCCGCTTGAAACCCAGGCTAAATTAGCATAACATTCATAATTTTGGCCAATCAGGAGGAGGGTAAGGCAGCTGATACATTTGTATCAAGCAGTGGGGTTCCTTCCTTCTCTCTACCATAAAGGTCAACTGTACCTGGTTGCGTCTCCTCAGTGTACTTGGTTATGCAAGCTTCATGTGGGTGTGCAAAGCTGGATTTTACTTTCCTGCCTATAATGTTGTAAGTACACTGAACTTATCTATATAACATATTTTTCTGATAATCATTGTCGGTTTCTTACCAAACCAGGAAACCTTTAAGTTTTCTGTATTTAACTTATTCTATCTGCTACCTTTTCCGGGGGTGTGTTTATAAATAAATGCTATTTCCATGTGTGCTATTGACTAACTTTCAAGGGGACATTACACTAAGTTGAGCAAATTCCTTTATATTCAAAATCTCCATCCACATTGGGAAAAACCAAAATGGTAAATTCCACTATCCCTAATATAGTTTCTAAAGCGTGCGTAAGGCTCCAGTGGGAGCGCATACGCACATCAGAAACTCTTTGTACGGATTTCCGTACATGCCGCAATGCGCGCTGCACAAAGAACAGAGGTGGGAAAGGGACAGAGAGGGGGAAAGAGACACAGGGGAGGGAGGAGGAGGGAGAGAGACAGGCGAAAGGGGAAAAGAAAGAGGGGGAAAGGGACACAGGGAAGGGAGGAGGAGGGGAAAGAGACACAGGGGTGGGGGAAAGAAACAGATGGGGAAAGGGACACAGGGGAGGGAGGAGGGGGGAAAGAGACACAGTGAAGGGAGAGGGGGGAAAGAGACAGGGGAAAGGGGAAAAGACAGAGGGGGAAAGGGACACAGGGGAGGGAGGAGGGGGGAAGAGACACAGGGGGAGGGGGAAAGAAAGAGAGGGGGAAAGGCACACAGAGGGGGGAGGAGGGGAAAAGAGACACAAGGGAGGGAGGAGGGGGAAAGAGACAGGGGAAGGAGGAAAAGACAGGTGGAAAGGGACACAGGGGAGGGAGGAGGGGGAAAGAGACACAGGGGGAGGGGGAAAGAAACAGGGGGGAAAAGGACACAGGGGAGGGAGAGGGGGGAAAGAGAAACAGGGAAGGGAAAGGGGGAAGGAGACACAGGGGATGGAGATGAGGGAAGAGACAAAGAGGAGGGAGAGTGGGGAAAGAGACACAGGGGAGAGAGAGGCGGAAGAGACACAGGGAAGGGAGAGGGGGGAAGAGATACAGGGGAGGGAGAGGGGGAAAGAGACATAGGGGAGGGAGAGGGGGAGAGACACAGGGGAGGGAGGGAAGAGAGGAAAAGGAGGGAGAAGGGGGAAAGAGACAAATGGGAGGGGGGGAGAGACACAGGGGAGGGAGAGGGGGAAAAAGACACAGGGGAGGGAGACACATGTAATAATATACCATCATTTATGACGGGTAAATGACTAGTAATAATATATTCGAAGCTGTTTATATTTTACCGACTTGTTTTCAAATGTAATTCTTCTAAAAAATAAATATAGAAATGCAGTGGACCTTCATAGATGCCTTATTATATAGATCATTTCTATTTTGTATTCTCATGTACTTTCTCATTTATCCTCTAATGACCTAATCTAGTAACGAGATGAGTGTACGCTCTGCCCCCTCTCCGCATTCCACCATTTTTCATGTACGCTTACAAATGGAAGTTTACATTATCATAAATCTGAATAATTTGCAGCTAAGTAAATAAATATATCAGTGAAAATGCAAGAATACTTAATAGTTTCCTAAACCGAGCCAAAGATACCACAAAGTCCTTCATAATGTCACATCTTGTTAAATATTTACTCATTAAATCCAATTTTTATTGCCTCAGATTTTGTAATTATTTATTATTATGGTTGCAACAAAATTTGATGTGTTTGAGATTAGGACTCAAAAAGAAAACAAGCTCTAAAATGTAAATTATGCATCTGATTTATTAAAAATATTACAAGTTTATGTTATTTAGTTTAGGATTCTTTCTTATTAAGTCTTGCAATCCTACAAAGCATGGGCCAAAATCTTCTAAACTGCATCGGACTGTGAAAATGTTAGCTGAGGCTGTGATAGCTAGAGACTCCATGATCATTTTATTTGTATAATATTATAATAAGCATATAATATTAATCACAAATGTTAGCAGACTGAAAAATGTAATGATCTAATATAGGGGAATGTATGATTTCAGAAAAAACCTCCTGCTGTGTCCCAAACCTCAGCATGGGATCTGCACCCATCTCGCAGACAAAAACGATGAAAGCTCTTGGCCCCCAAATCAAAAACTAAACAGTGCAAAATGAGAGCCATAGCAACTTCAGGGTGAGGAATACAGCCAGCAGCATGTATCCTTGTATATAAACACCTCTGTATTGTACCTACATAGTGTTCAGAATAATGCCATCACAAAGGTTATAGTTCATTCTGTCTCCTTAGGGCAAGTCAAATCATGTATAGAGACACTGTTGCAGCAACAATTTGCCAGACTCATACAGATAATAATTCTCTGACTCCAGGTAAACAAAGAAACATAATTGATAAACTAATATAAATGGATTTTCCAACATTGCATTTTCCAGCTATACAAAAGAACACTGTATATTACACTATAATACTGTATGCCAGGGTAGCTCCCCAGTGCCGGCAGCACTCATGCAGGTCTACAGTTCATTGAGAGAGCCATGAATGCCAACATGTACTGTGACATACTGAAGGAGAGCATGATCCCCTCCCTTCAGAGACTGGGCCGCAGGGCAGTATTCTAACATGATAATGACCCCAAACACACCTCCAAGACGTCCACTGCCTTGCTAAAGAAGCTGAAGGTAAAGGTGATGGACTGGCCAAGCATGTCTCCAGACCTAAACCCTATTGAGCATCTGTGTAGCATCCTCAAAAGGAAGGTGGGGAGCGCAAGGTCTCTAACATCCACCAGCTCTGTGATGTCATCATGGAGGAGTGGAAGAGGACTCCAGTGGCAACCTGTGAAGCTCTGGTGAACTCCATGCCCATGAGGGTTAAGGCAGTGCTGGAAAATAATGGTGGCCACACAAAATATTGACACTTTGGACCCAATTTGGACATTTCCACTTAGGGGTGTAGTCACTTTTGTTGCCAACGGTTTAGACATTAATGGCTGTGTGTTGGGTTATATTGAGGGGACAGCACATTTACACTGTTATACAGGCCGTACACTTACTACTTCACATTGTAGCAGAGGGGCACATCTTCAGTGTTGTCACATGAAATGATATAATAAAATATTTATAAAAATGTAAGGGGTGTACTCACTTTTGTGAGATACTGTATAGTATGAGATACTGTATAGTGCGTGTCTGTGTCCCATCCTAAACTCTGAGCAGATATTTTTCCTTTTTTTTTGTGCCCCAGGTTATCTCTCGAAAGCTTGTCAAAATAAATGACTATGTATTGGTATCACTATATACTTTAATACTCTGATTATTCATCTCTCTCTCTCTCTCTCTCTCTCTATATATATATATATATATATATATATACCGTATATACTCGAGTATAAGCCGACCCGAGTATAAGCCGAGGCACCTATTTTAGCACAAAATACTGGGTAAAATGAGTGACTCGAGTATAAGCCGAGGGTGGGAAATGTGCTGCCCCCTGTGTCCCTCTTGTGCCTTCTGTGTCCCCCTCTCTCTCCTGTGTCTCTTCCCCCCTCTCCCTTCCCTGTGTCTCTTCCCCTAATGCTAATGCCGTGACGTCACATGCGCGCCACGCCAAAACCTGGAAGGAGCGGGGGCCGGAGCAGGTAAGTTAGGGGAGAGGGGGGGGGTATTTTGAGGGGTAGTATGAGGGGGGGTTAGAATGACGGGGTTGAGGATGAGGAGGAGGGAGGGAAAGAGACACGGGGGGGGGGGTTAGAGAGACACCGCGGGGGTTAGAGAGACACGGGGGGGGGGGGGGGGGAGAGTGACTCAAGTATAAGCCGAGGGGGGCCTTTTTAGTTTTAAAAAAAAGGGCTGAAAAACTCGGCTTATACTCGAGTATATACGGTATATATATATATATATATTTTTATTTTTTATTTATTAATTTATTTATTTATATATATATATATATATATATATATATATATATATATATATATTATATATATATTTGTCAGTCAATTGTTTTTTTTACAAAATTCATTAAGGTCTGAAAATGAAGTCAAGGATTGGATTGCATGTTTATTTATAGATATCCATACAAGTATTTTGGTATAATTGCATTCAGAAGTGCACACGAAGAAAGGTTACTTAATGTAGGGAACTTAGCAAAACAACAACAAACTTGATCTGAAATATGATAAATGCAATGGAGGTCTGGAAGAAAAGTGTCTACAGACTATCCCAGCTGTATACTTTATACTATTTTATGTAATATACTGTAATGACTATACAGTGAAAACAGAGAAACTTCAACAACTCTCTTTAAATAACTCACCCCCTGATATAAATCCTGTGTCAAATAACAAAATCAAAAAAGGCTGGTAAATGCTAAATTATGCACTTAAGACACACAAAAAGAGTAGAATATATACAGTGACATTTATCCAAGGGTTTATGTGAGTCACAGACTCTTTAAAGCTCTGTTCCCTCAGGTACGACTGAATGGGTTAACTACTTCTTTATGAATTAACTGCACCTGGGCAGCCCTGATTTAAGAATGCTCCTGGAGTATGGGAGGGCTCATGGACTGATTGTTTGCAGTTTGTCTGACCAGGAAAAGGAAACACAGTGAGACAGCAGCATGCAGTTTATGGCCTCTTCTATCATAGTGATAATCTGAAGAAATATAAGGCAAGTGATTTTATAATGTATTGGATTGTTTGCTTTTGATCCACACAGGTTTAGCTGGATAACAGCTGGATAGTTAGTAAAACAGTTTTTGTGGTTAAGATAGTGCTTCAGTGGAATCTGGGTTTATAAGTTTAATTAATTTGTTTTGTTTATAATTTTAGTATCACTGGATACATTTTTAGTAAAACTGGGGAAAAGTATTAAAGCCTCTTGTATTGTGTTCCTCCATCGAAGGGAATCAGGAAATAATTCATGGCTTTAATTTGTAGCTTAGAGGACAAAAGGGAGAGGGGTGATATGATAAAACCTTCAAATATATAAAAAAGATTTAATAAAGTTCAGGGTGGAAATATATGCCGGTACAAAAGGTCATGATTTCAAGTTGGAGGGTGTAAGGGTTGACAATACTACATTGTAGAAAGAGTAGTAAATGAGTACACCTGCTTTCCAGTGTAATTGATAGATTAAAATACAGTTGAGAAATGTAAGCATGCCTAGTATAGATATATAGTATATAGTGTAAATCCTCTTAAACTATTGGTCAGCTGAGACCAATCTTGCTTGCCAAGCTTTACTCAGTAAGGACAGTTCTTGCAAATGTACCTGTTTTGTATTTCGCTAAAGTCCATGTTCTCTGTCTCTAACCCTGATTGTAAGAAGACCTCATCATCCTACCATCTTGAACCTTCATCATGACTCAACATGGCCATGGCCGGCTTACCAATTAGGCCAACTAGGAAGCCGCCCAGGGGCGCTTCCCTGTGAGGGGCGCCATTTCTTAAAAAAAATGGTTCCTGGCTTAAAAAAAAAGAAATGTTGAGGTTCATAGACTGGCTACTAAGGAGTAACCACCTAGAACAAGACAGTTGCAACAGGAAAGGGAACTTACACGTACAGAAAAGGAAAAAATGAGTCCGTGCATACCTTGTGTACTCACTTGCAGGGGCTCCTCCACTTCACTGTCCAGGGGCTCTAAAAAGGCAGATACAACCCTGAGCACGGCCATGACATTAAATCAGCCTCCGGCTTTCTTCCACATTCAGCAGCTAATCTGAATTTTATTCTATACATTGCTTTCTTTTCCAATATGTTCTGCTTTATCCAACTATGTTCTGGTTCTGTATGTATCAAAGCCTATTTTACAGAAACACTATATAAATGTAAATAAATCAAACACATCCTTAACTGCTAGATATATCCTAAACAAATTGCTTGACACAACTGAAAGACAGTATGGGCATGGTTGGAAAAAACATATAACGTTGTAATATTTGAACCTTGGAGGGACCATGGACCATTTATTGATGGAAGCTGCCTGCTTCTGGGCATTTGTGAAGGATGGAGCAGGTGAAACCTAATAATCAACCAACACCTTCTCCTCGCCTTTTCCTCTTCCTTCCCTCCACTATCTGATAAAAATAGATTCTTCATCTTCCAGTTCTCAGAAATCGATAAAACAAAGACAAGATGGAATCTTCTACATATTAACAAGTTCTTCAAAAATTATGATTTCTCTAAAAATGTTTTATGCTCACGTCTTACACCACTTCTAATACTGTTCCTTTGTTACTTCACAAACAAGTGCAGTTTTTCTTGAACCACATTGGTATTTTAAATAATAGATCTGCTCGTGCTTTTTAGACTCTCCGCCCTCTGGCAGCCGGTAGTTGGATGGGTGTCCAATGTCCTTTGGTGTTTGTGTTAAGCACTTTATTCTGTCTTTTCATCATGTTTCGGTTCCCAGTAAATAAAATGTTCATCCAGTACATTAAATCACTGTGTACAAGTTATGTGGATTTAAACATGAAAAGAAAATGTTCTATATAAGAGGGTTGTGGTATTGCTAAAAATATGAAATGTACAACAGTGGATTCAGAAACTGGCCGGAGATCTTTCAAACTCCTCTTCAGTCTATAAATGTTCTAGGTGGAGGATTCTTCCTGTTGGAGACAAAATAGCTCAGAGGTTTCCTTGAAGGAATTTCCAATTTGACTATGGGTAGACTTTAAAGGACTAACACATTTCCTATTTAATTAAAGTTGCTCAATTTTTTTATAAATATTTATTGGTTTGCTTCTGAATGTGGTAATACATATTCTTAACAGGAATACATCTTATCTTGGCTTTAACACCACAATCTTGTATCTTTAGTTACACTCCATGCAGCAGACTGGCCCGTATGCAGAGAGGATTGTGGCAGCCATGTTTATTCATGGCAGTGTTTGCAGTGAGGATGCAGCAACCATATTTGTTACTGGAGCTCAACTTTAATCCGTTCCAGATGGCAGGTTGAGTCTACCGAGGTAGCATTTCCCATAGGGGTCAATGTAAATTGAAATAGTGTGTTCCAGACACCCGAATTTTCACATTTTAGTTTGAACTTGTTTCTTGATACAAAGCCTTAAAACTAAAGAGACATAAATAAAAAAAAAAACAATAATTACATCAAATAAAATATAATTTAACTTCACTTTAACTATACTGAGAGGACTTGAGGGCCCAAAGGGATGGTGGCGGACGATAGTGATGGAGGAGAGAGGCTATATTTTTGGAACTTCGGTTCTTATAAGCTCAGGCTACACTTTGGTTCTTATAGGCACAAGGTGGACTTTGGTTCTTGAAAGCATGGGCCTCACTTAGGTTCTTATAGGCTGCACTTTGGTTCTTATAAACACAGGCAACACTGGTTCTTGTAAGCACAAGATACACTTTAGTCATAAGCACAGCTGCACTTTAATTTTTATAGGCATAGGCTGCACTTTGATTCTTTTAGGCAGAAGCTACACTGTGATTCTTGTAGACAAGAGGATCCATTTGATTATTATAGACACAGGCAGTACTTGTATGCCTATAGACACAGCCTACACTTTGATTATTGTAGACACAAGCAGCACTTTGATTCTTGTGGACACAGGCTGCACTTTAAATATTATAGACATAGGCAGCACTTTGATTTTTATAGGCACAATCTACACTTTGGTTCTTGTTGATGCAGACTATACTTTGATTCTTATAGGCACAGGCAACACTTTGACGATTGTAGACACAGACTGCTCTTGGGCTCTTGCAGGCACAGACTGCCACAGTACAGAACTTTATTTCACTTCTGGACCTGTGAGGGGGAATGCGGTGGCGTCCGTATAAATCAAATCCAATTATCTAACAAGTACTTCTAACTTCTTACACTTCTCTCCACTGATAAATAAAAAAAATGCATGCCTCGTGATCAAGCTCTCACAAAGTGATGCAAAACAGACAGGAATATTTAAAAATAATTATCTAAAAATGTTCATAGTTTACATTGTTGGAAATGTTAATTTGTTACATACTTCACAAACAAATGTCACATTTCTTGAACTTCAGTGGTGTTTTAAAATCAATGATAACTGAGTATATATGCAAATGTAACACATAAAATAATGTCGATCAATGTTGAGTTAGGAACAATTTGCTCTGTTGTGATACATTTTAATTTAATTTAGGCCAGACACAATATGAAGAACAAATGATGAGGGATCTGGGACAGTTGGCTTTGCTGCAGAGCTGAGCTATAAAGTCTAGTCTGTTATTTTACCATATGTGGCTTCCACCACAGACATGCTTGCTGACATCCTGTTATATTGTAGGGTACAATCAGTGTTCACATAAAAAAAACACATGGTTTATTTATGGTAATGGAACAAGCAGAATACACAAACATTTATTTTGTATTGCACACAAAATATTTGAAATGTTAATGCATCCTATTCTTTACTTTCAGTTCCATAATGACTGTAGTTTAGAAAAAAAATCTCACATTTGTGAAGAATGTAACAAACTTTAGCAGCTGTAGGAGCTATGAACTTAACACAATTTTAGAATCTAAAAGGGATTCTTTTTGTTTTATATAAATACTAGTAAATTGCACGTAAAAAATGACGGTATCGTTTTTAAATATTCTCTCCCTCCCCCTCTCCCCCCTTGTGTATCTCCTCCCTACACTGTATCTCTCCCTTCCCCTGTGTCTCCCCCCCTTTCCTCCCCTGTGTCTCTTCACCCCTTCCCTCCCCTGTGTCTCTTCCTCACCTTCCCTCCCCTGTGTCTCTTCCTCACCTTTCCGCCCCTGTGTCTCCCCCCTTTCCTTCCCCTGTGTCTCTCCCCCTTTCCTCCCCTGTGTCTCTTCACCCCTTCCCTCCCCTGTGTCTCTTCCTCACCTTCCCTTCCGTGTGTCTCCCCCTTTCTTCCCCTGTGTCTCTTCACTGCTTCCCTCCCCTGTGTCTCTTCCTCACCTTCCCTCCCCTGTGTCTCCTCCTTTCTCTCCCCTGTGTCTTCTCACTTCCCTCCCCTGTGTCTCTCCCCCTTCCCTCCCCTGTGTCTCTTTCTCCCTCTCCCCTTCCCTGTGACTTTTCCCCCCTGGGTCTCCCCCCCCTCCCCTGTGTCTTCCTCCCCCTCTCCCGTCTCGTCCTCCCCTTTCTCCCCTCCCTTGTGTCTTCCTCTCACCTCCCGTCTCCCCTGTGTCTTCCTCCCACCTCCTCTCTGCAGCTCGCAGCTGTTGACGCGAGCTGCGCATGCAAGGCTCTGCCGCCCAATGCGAGCACACCATATGAGCGTGCACTATTTGCGCGTGCTCGCAGCGTCCGTACAGAGTTGCGAATGCACACAGCTCTGTATGGACTTAGGAAGTACTGGTAAGTGTGTACGCTCCCTGGAGCGTTACACACTTACCAGAATGATTACAGTTCACTAGACGACTTAATTCGTTTTATTCTCCTCCCTCTTTTTGTATGTATACTTCACTTATTTCTAAGAAGCTGACAGGTTTTCACCTTCCAGAACCAGTTTCTTCATGTTCTTTCTTATGTAGGGAACCATATTTCACAGCTATCATAGTCTAATTATGCTTAGGCACACAGCATGTCACTGTCTGCTTGTAGCAGAGCAATATGATAAACCTGTGGTATGAAGCCTCTCCCTATGGGTATAGCCTTAGATCACCGATGTGAAACCTTCCACCACAACACCTGACTTTTGCAATAGATACAGTTGATTCATATATATCGAACTCACCTCTACTCTTTGTTCTTTATTCTTTTTTTTTCATTCTTTTCTTTCCCCCTTACTCGCTTTCTACCTCCTCTTTCAGCCTTCTTCTTCTTGCACTTCACTAATTCCTCTTCCCTTCTCCTTCTTATATCCCACCTACCATCACACTATTATCACGTAGGAAAACATATTTATATTATTATTATTCTTTATTTGCTATATAGTGATATGTTTGTGGTTTTCAAGCCATGCGTGACTACAGCACAAACAGTTTGGTGATTTCCTCTTCCCTCTCTCTCTCCTTTTTTCTTGCTTCCTCCCTTAAATATAATAACAAGGATTTGATGATAGATAATAACTAAAAAGGCCCATCTAGCTCGGCCATGCCATCAACCCAGAAGTCTAGTTTATTAAGCCTTAAGGCGGCCTTATTCTTATCCAAGGCATGTTTGACTTCCATAGAAGACTATTCCAGTTAGTCCAGTCCTACATCTGTTTTATGCTAAATAATTGACATTTTAGTATTAAGTAGATAACAAGGTTTTATAATTACAATATTTAAGCATATATTAAAAAAAAAAAAAAAAAAAACTGATCCCATTAGAATTGAGGGATAATCCGAGTTGCCTCAGATCAGTCTTTCATTGGTGGTGGATACGTACCATGGCTTTCATATTCGAACACAATTTTTGCCACTAATGTATGGTTTCTTTATACTTCTTGGTTAGCCTGCCCTCTCTTCCCCTGGAGTCTGTCTGTCCTGTTGATTTGATTTGTACCACTCCGTACAACAGTTTTTTTGTCTTGTTAAAATTCATCACCCCCCCCCCCCCCTCTCCAGATTGTTTTTGGGCTCCTATGCCCATTGGTTCCATGGTGGCCTATAGGAAAACCATGGTTATGAATATATGGTGATCCCAGGTAAGGGGGAATCCCTAGTGTTCCCCTGATTTATAGTGGATATTAGGGAAAATCCTAGGGATTCCTAGGCTTATAGGGGTAGTGGGTGATAGAGGGGTCCTAAACCATCTGCATTTGTTTTTATGAATTATTAACCTCTTATCTATCATGGGCATGGGGATTATATAGATAGATAGGGGGCACTGTTGTACGGAGTGGTACAAATCAAATCAACGGGACAGACAGCCTCCAGGGGAAGAGAGGGCAGGCTTTTGTAGTGTGTTACAGTGTTGGGCGCCATTCAGCAGCATTACTATGGACACTACTAAACTTCAGGCTGCGTGCACACATTGGGGCAATAGAGCAATGGCCATCAGGCCTTGATGTGAGTGAGCTATGTTGAGGGGCAGTTTTAGTAGGGCAGCGTTTCAATGACTCCCTAGTAAGTGGTGGAAAAAAGGGAACCATTTCTCACTACTGTTTGCCAGATTGGAATGGAGCTCCATGTCTTGATGCAATACGTATTACAAAAAGCTTCTAGGGCTACTATCCACTTGATTCTAGTAAAGACCGAAATCAGGGCAAATTCAACTAAATAAAATAGAAGAAAGAAAGCACATAGTGCAGAAAATTTTGAATAATGTAATAATTTAATAATCAGGTGAATTGCGCACTGGAACAGGGAAAAATATTATGGCGTCCTATCGGTAATATGCTATAATGTTTTTTGTTCATTAAGGAAAAAGCTGTATATGATGTTATTAAAGGCATATCCAAGTTTCATGGATTAATACATTTCTGCAATCCTTAGGCAAAGAGCAGCCGTTTTGTATGCAGCACATCTCATAAAACATTTTATTTTTATTAATATCCAAAAATCCCTCTAATGATTATGTAGATACCTCCAGTGGGTGTCTACACAGGCATCTGATCCCGCCAATCCGCATTAGGGGAGCAATATTAACCCACTATTTACCTGCTGTTGCTTGATCAGCCAATCTCCTTACAGCTTCCTGTCAGCAGCAACAAATATCACATTTCAGTGATACACTACATACCCCAGGCTACTTTGCAGCACAAACAGGAACTCTGAGTTAATTCAACAGTTTCAGCTAACCTGATTAGCCAAAACAAATCATTTTAAATGTGAGGCTAATTTAGCCTGGGTTTGCAGGGTGTTAACCCTGATTTTCAACTGTCAGAAATGACAAGACATTTTGCTGACTTCAATGTAAGTGTTTAAATGTTTACTTTGTTTTTTTTTAATGCAAAAAAAATGTTTGCATACACTACTAATTCTCCTCTATCGGATGCATTCATAGTCCAGTAAACTTAAGTATGCCTTTAATTGATATGTAGAAATGTTTGAAAGATTGGATGATTGGGATTAGTGGATGGGTTGATATGAAGATATAAATATGTGGGATAAGCTCATGGTCACCAACCCTGAAGAAGTTTGTGACTAAACAAAACCTATTGATTAGGGGAGGGTTTGGCAAACAGTGCAGCACTTGTGATCTGTCTTATAAATATTTTATCTTAAGGTTTCTTTTTATAGAAATGTGGAGTTATGGGTTTCAATTATATACAGTAGAGCCCCCACATTCGCTGATCCGACATTCACGGATCCAACATTCGCGGTTTTCTATTCCCTTCTGTTATCACGTGAAATTTGACCAGGGAACCCTACTCTGAGGTGCAGAGGGGGACGCAAAACCCAACCCCCTTGCCTCAAAAGGACGCTTGGGCCCTAGAAGATGGCCGAATGCAGCGTATCCCTACTGGGCGAGTGCCACCCAACACCTAGACCCTCTCCCAATGGATAAAACTTGGGGAAACTGATAGTTTACCCATTTTTCCGTTATTCTCGTTATTTGCACATTCGCGGGGACCCCATGAACGGGACCCCCGCGAAGGTTGTGTCCCTTAGTAGGCACAATAACCAACTTAAAATGGGTTTCTTTGTATTGTCTCCTAGACCCTGTGGTGTTAAATAGTACAATTAGGTGCATACATAGATATTATCATTTTCTAAAGATTTATATTGATTAGGTTTATTTATTTTGTAAGTAAATTTTTAACGTGTTTATTAAAATTGGACTTATATACTTTACCATGTTTTGCTCAACGCACTCTTATTTTTATGTTTATAAGACGACACAAAGTCTGTTAACTGTAGATTCTCTCCACAGACGTTTGTATGTTCATGACTTGTATGTGTGTGTTCTGTCCTTCAATCGTGTCCGACTCTCAGTGACCATATGGACACAGCACACCAGGCACATCTGCTTATCATTTATCATTATCATGGTTTTCATGGCAAAAATACTGGAACGGGTTGCCAGTATCTTCTCCAGTGGACCGCAATTTGTTCAACCTCTCTGCTATGACATGGCCATCTTGGGTGACCTTACATGGTATAGCTCACAGCTTCATTGAGATACAAAAGCCCTTTCACCAAGATAGCGATCCAGACGGGATTCATGACTTACACAGCTGGTAATGTGCTTGGTTTGTTACATACTCCACAAACCTGTGAAGCTTTTCCAAACTACAATGGTGGAGAACAAAGCAAAATTGTGTGGATGTGTGAGCAGTTTTATTGTATAATTGTGTGTCTGGGTACATCTGAATCTGTGTTATGACAGTGTTTATAGGACGTATTTACTTTTTAGTAGTCTGAGCTCCATAGGATTGACGCCTTTCAATTGTGGTGCTGGAGACAACTGAGTCCCTTGGACGCTAAGAAGATCCAATCAATCAATATTACAGGAAATCGAGACAAACTGTTCACTGGAAGGTTTGATCATGAGGATAATGCGCAAATATTTTGACCATTTCAAGAGAAGATCAAATCCATAGGGAAGGCTCTGATGCTGGGAAAGATAGAAGGTACATGAAGGGGGCGGCAGAGATGGATAGATGAGATCATTGAAGCAATGAATATGAGATTGAGGGAGCATAGAGCGGCAGTTGCTGCAGATGTGCCTAGCATGCTGTGGTCTATAGGGTAACGGAGAGCCGGGCATGACTGTACGACTAAACAACAACAAAAAAATTTTTTTTTTGCTGCCCTAGGCCTGTTTAGATGTGTTACCCAGTTACTCCTCCTCATTTCCTCTTGTGCAGAACATTCTCTTCATGCAGATATTTTGGTGCGCATCCCCTGGCATTGCATCGGCTACTTCAGACAACCTGCTGCCCCCTGAAAATGTGCTGCCCTAGGCCTGGGCCTCATGGACTAGACTCAAACACACCTATGAGTCTTTACAAAATACTTACTTTGCATCCAAAATGTATAACATCTGCTAAGGCAAAGCTCACTTGTCTACTTGACAGATGTTGGCTTTTGATCACGTCCTACGTACAAAGTCTTCTCCATTGGGAATAAGATACAGGGAAAGAATCCCAGCCCAAGAAACTAAAACCACCTGAGGAGTCTTCAGACACTGAGGAAGTCCCTGCTAGACAGGAATGTTACCCTGATACGTAAAGTACTACTGTGGTCAGATACTTTTGTAAATGGACTATTGAATAACTAATAGTCACAGCTTTGCTGAGAAAGTAAACTATCAACCACAACCTTTATTTTCATTTTATCAATTATAAATTATGGGTCAAAACTTTCATGAAAAAGAAATACTGCTCCATAGCACTCTTTAATGGCCAAATCTGATAATGTTTGGTTAAGTTTAATTTTGCCATTTTTTTGTGTCCCCTATTCATTTTATCTGAGGGGGATTTATCTCCCCCCCCCCATTCCCCCCAGATTTCACTGCAGTATAATTGATTATAAAATGTAAACAACAAAACAGAAGCTATATTTTTACATTCTAAAAACATTTAGCCTATTTTTATATGTAGTACATCAAAACAGTATATTTTAATTATAGACCTACAACAGAGGTGCCCAAATTCAGTCTTGATGGGTCGCACACAGGCCTGGATTTCAGGAGTTCCTTTCGGTGCACAGGTGAGTCAATCAGCCTGACTGAAGAAATTATAGTCTCACCTGGGTGCAGCAGGGATAGCCTCAAATCCAGGACTGTGTGCGGCCCACGCGAAACAAACTTGGACACCCCTGACCTACAGTGACCCTTTAATGGCCACTGAAGTCAGATATTTGCATCATGCTCTTTTAAAAAAGCTAAAGTTAATAATGGCCAAATTGATTTTAGAACCCCAAAAAATGCAGGCATTTATATATTAACTAACATATGCAATTATGCTTTACTGTGGTCGCCATTTTTGTTTGCCTAGTTTGTGAGAGGATTGTATGTTGCAGATAATATACCAGTTGTATATTACATTATGGCGTGCAATCAAGTTCATAGATTTGATAGCAGATAAGAACCAAAAATGTCCATCTAGTCTGCCCATTATTTCTACCTTAAATTGAATATACTTAAGCATTGCGATGCTCTTATTCTTAGCCCAGGCATTAATTTACTATGTTTGTTTCTGGCACTTCCTATAATTCAGTACCCTTTCTGTAAAGTAGTACTTAATACACCTTACCCTTAAATATACAGTTTTGGCCTCACGGATTAACTCACTTGGTGGAGACTTTGAATACACTTGAAGTGTCTGTACAGTGAGAATAAGACAGAAGCTGAAAGAAGAAACATAGTAAAAAAAATGCTGAAGTTATGGACTATATATATATATATATATATATATATATATATATAACATAAAAAAATGTTAATTTTTTTAATCATCTGAAATCATATTGCAAGTTTATTTATTTATTCAAAAGATCATATCGGAAATATCTGAACAGAGAGGTCCTTTACATATCAGTCTTTGGTTTCCTGTAATTATTATAATCATTTTGCATTAAATAAAAATTATATTTTCAGTTATTAACGTGCATGGATAGCAATTTATGCACAATAATTAATAATAATAATAATAACACTATTATTATTATTGTTATTATTATTATTATTGTTATTATTATTGATATTTTTATTATTATTATTATTACTAATAATACTTCTATTAGATACTAGCAACTTGCCCGTCAAAAATGACTGCATAATAATTGCAAGCCTCGCAATGCTGTTTGCCACACAATGCGCGCCTCGCTATTATTATTATAGTTTATTTATAACGCTCCGCCATATTCTGTAGCGCTGTACATTAAGTTTAGACAAAGATAAATACAGATTAACATATAGCAAAGGAAGGAGGGCCCTGTCTCTGAGCTAGGATCGCTATGCACGGCTTCTCTCTCTCTGCTTCCCTCCTTCTGTGTCCTCTCCCTCCCTCTTCTCCCCTTCTCTCTCCTCTCTGCGAGCCTCACACTGAGCACCTTCAGCACCCATTGCAGGCCTCCCGTCACAAATGACGGGATAATATTTAATTTTTCTCCCCCCCTGTGTCTCTTTCCCCCCTCCCTCCCCTGTGTCTATTTGCCCCACTCTCGCTCCCCTGTGTCTCTTTGCCCCGCTCTCCCTCCCCTGTGAATCTTTGCCCGCTCTCCCTCCCCATGTCTCTTCCCCCCTCTCTCACCCCTGTTTCTCTTTCCCTCCATTCCCTCCCCTGTGTCTGTTTCGTTCCATTCCCTCCCCTGTGTCTCTTTCCCCCTCTCCCACCTGTGTCTCTTTCCCCCTCCCCATTTCTCACCCACGTGTCTCTTTCCCCCCACTTCCTACCCTGTGTCTCTTTCCCCCTCTCCCTCTTGTGTCTCTTTGCCCCCTCCTCTCCTTCCCCTGTGTCTCTCACCCCTCTCTCCCTCCCCTGTGTCTCTTTCCCCCCCTCTCCCTCCCCTGTCTCTCTTTGCCCCCTCTCCCTCTGTCTCAGAGAGAGAGAGAGAGAGAGAGATAAGAGATAGATAAGAGAGACAGACAGACAGAGGATAGAGAGAGAGAGGAGAGAGAGAGACACAAAACATAGGGAGAGAGAGAGAGACAGATACAGGAGAGAGAGAGAGAGAGAGAGAGAGAGAGAGAGAGAGAGAGAGAGGGGAAAGAGAAAGACAAGAGAATAAAAGAGACAGATAGGGAGAGAGAGAGAGAGAGAGAGAGAGCGAGGGGGAATGTGAAGGAGAGAGGGACAAGAGAGAAAGAGAGACAGGAGAGGGCGAGAGAGAGGGACAGAGAAAGGAGAGAGAGATGAGAGATAAATGAGAGAGAGAGAGTGAGAGAGACAGACAGAGGACATAGGGATAGAGAGGGAGATGGACAGGAGAAAGAGAGGAGAGAGAGAGACATCAGAGAGAGAGAGACATCAAAGAGACAGGACAGAGAGATGGGAGAGAGAGGGACAGAAAGAGACAGGAGAGATAGAGAGACAGGAGAGAGAGAGACTGACAGAAGAGAGAGAGAGGAGAGAGAGAGATAGGAGAGAGACACAGGAGCGAGAGAGCGACATCAGAGAGACAGAGTGAGATTGACAGAGACAGGAGAGAGAGAGATAGGTGAGATATACGAGAGAGAGAGAGAGACAGACAGAGGACATAGGGAGAGAAAGACGAGAAATAGACTAGAGAGAGAGAGAGTTGTTCTGTTGTGCTGCAGTGTAAGTTACCTGTGTTGTGCTGCAGTGTAAGTTACCTGTGTTGTGCTGCAGTGTGAGTTACCTGTGTTATGCTGCAGTGTAAGTTACCTCTGTTGTGCTGCAGTGTAAGTTACCTGTGTTGTGCTGCAGTGTACGTTACCTGTGTTGTGCTGCAGTGTAAGTTACCTGTGTTGTGCTGCAGTGTAAGTTACCTCTGTTGTGCTGCAGTGTAAGTTACCTGTGTTGTGCTGCAGTGTAAGTTACCTGTGTTGTGCTGCAGTGTAAGTTACCTGTGTTGTGCTGCAGTGTAAGTTACCTGTGTTGTGCTGCAGTGTGAGTTACCTGTGTTATGCTGCAGTGTAAGTTACCTCTGTTGTGCTGCAGTGTAAGTTACCTGTGTTGTGCTGCAGTGTAAGTTACCTCTGTTGTGCTGCAGTGTAAGTTACCTGTGTTGTGCTGCAGTGTAAGTTACCTGTGTTGTGCTGCAGTGTAAGTTACCTGTGTTGTGCTGCAGTGTGAGTTACCTGTGTTGTGCTGCAGTGTAAGTTACCTCTGTTGTGCTGCAGTGTAAGTTACCTGTGTTGTGCTGCAGTGTACGTTACCTGTGTTGTGCTGCAGTGTAATTTACCTCTGTTATGCTGCAGTGTAAGTTACCTGTGTTGTGCTGCAGTGTAAGTTACCTCTGTTGTGCTGCAGTGTAAGTTACCTCTGTTGTGCTGCAGTGTAAGTTACCTGTGTTGTGCTGCAGTGTAAGTTACCTGTGTTGTGCTGCAGTGTGAGTTACCTGTGTTATGCTGCAGTGTAAGTTACCTCTGTTGTGCTGCAGTGTAAGTTACCTGTGTTGTGCTGCAGTGTAAGTTACCTCTGTTGTGCTGCAGTGTAAGTTACCTGTGTTGTGCTGCAGTGTAAGTTACCTCTGTTGTGCTGCAGTGTAAGTTACCTGTGTTGTGCTGCAGTGTAAGTTACCTCTGTTGTGCTGCAGTGTAAGTTACCTGTGTTGTGCTGCAGTGTAAGTTACCTGTGTTGTGCTGCAGTGTAAGTTACCTCTGTTGTGCTGCAGTGTAAGTTACCTCTGTTGTGCTGCAGTGTAAGTTACCTGTGTTGTGCTGCAGTGTAAGTTACCTGTGTTGTGCTGCAGTGTAAGTTACCTCTGTTGTGCTGCAGTGTAAGTTACCTCTGTTGTGCTGCAGTGTAAGTTACCTGTGTTATGCTGCAGTGTAAGTGACCTCTGTTGTGCTGCAGTGTAAGTTACCTGTGTTATGCTGCAGTGTAAGTTACCTGTGTTGTGCTGCAGTGTAAGTTACCGGTGTTGTGCTGCAGTGTAAGTTACCTCTGTTGTGCTGCAGTGTAAGTTACCTGTGTTGTGCTGCAGTGTAAGTGACCTCTGTTGTGCTGCAGTGTAAGTTACCTGTGTTGTGCTGCAGTGTAAGTTACCTCTGTTGTGCTGCAGTGTAAGTTACCTGTGTTGTGCTGCAGTGAAAGTTACCTGTGTTGTGCTGCAGTGTAAGTTACCTCTGTTGTGCTGCAGTGTAAGTTACCTCTGTTGTGCTGCAGTGTAAGTTACCTGTGTTGTGCTGCAGTGTAAGTAACCTCTGTTATGCTGCAGTGTAAGTTACCTCAGTTGTGCTGCAGTGTAAGTTACCTCTGTTGTGCTGCAGTGTAAGTTACCTCTGTTGTGCTGCAGTGTAAGTTACCTCTGTTATGCTGCAGTGTGAGTTACCTCTGTTGTGCTGCAGTGTAAGTTATTTCTGTTGTGCTGCAGTGTAAGTTACCTCTGTTGTGCTGCAGTGTGAGTTACCTGTGTTGTGCTGCAGTGTAAGTTACCTCTGTTGTGCTGCAGTGTAAGTTACCTCTGTTGTGCTGCAGTGTAAGTTACCTGTGTTGTGCTGCAGTGTAAGTTACCTGTGTTGTGCTGCAGTGTAAGTTACCTCTGTTGTGCTGCAGTGTAAGTTACCTCTGTTGTGCTGCAGTGTAAGTTACCTGTGTTGTGCTGCAGTGTAAGTTACCTGTGTTGTGCTGCAGTGTAAGTTACCTCTGTTGTGCTGCAGTGTGAGTTACCTGTGTTGTGCTGCAGTGTAAGTTACCTCTGTTGTGCTGCAGTGTAAGTTACCTCTGTTGTGCTGCAGTGTAAGTTACCTGTGTTGTGCTGCAGTGTAAGTTACCTGTGTTGTGCTGCAGTGTAAGTTACCTCTGTTGTGCTACAGTGTAAGTTACCTCTGTTGTGCTGCAGTGTAAGTTACCTCTGTTGTGCTGCAGTGTAAGTTACCTGTGTTGTGCTGCAGTGTAAGTTACCTGTGTTGTGCTGCAGTGTAAGTTACCTCTGTTGTGCTACAGTGTAAGTTACCTCTGTTATGCTGCAGTGTAAGTTACCTCTGTTGTGCTGCAGTGTGAGTTACCTGTTTTGTGCTGCAGTGTGAGTTACCTGTGTTGTGCTGCAGTGTAAGTTACCTGTGTTGTGCTGCAGTGTAAGTTACCTGTGTTGTGCTGCAGTGTAAGTTACCTGTGTTGTGCTGCACTGTAAGTTACCTGTGTTGTGCTGCAGTGTAAGTTACCTCTGTTGTGCTGCAGTGTAAGTTACCTCTGTTGTGCTGCAGTGTGAGTTACCTGTGTTGTGCTGCAGTGTGAGTTACCTGTGTTGTGCTGCAGTGTAAGTTACCTCTGTTGTGCTGCAGTGTAAGTTACCTGTGTTGTGCTGCAGTGTAAGTTACCTCTGTTGTGCTGCAGTGTAAGTTACCTGTGTTGTGCTGCAGTGTAAGTTACCTCTGTTATGCTGCACTGTAAGTTACCTGTGTTGTGCTGCAGTGTAAGTTACCTGTGTTGTGCTGCAGTGTAAGTTACCTCTGTTGTGCTGCAGTGTAAGTTACCTCTGTTGTGCTGCAGTGTGAGTTAAATGTGTTGTGCTGCAGTGTGAGTTACCTCTGTTGTGCTGCAGTGTAAGTTACCTGTGTTGTGCTGCAGTGTAAGTTACCTCTGTTGTGCTGCAGTGTGAGTTACCTGTGTTGTGCTGCAGTGTGAGTTACCTGTGTTGTGCTGCAGTGTAAGTTACCTGTGTTGTGCTGCAGTGTAAGTTACCTCTGTTATGCTGCAGTGTAAGTTACCTGTGTTGTGCTGCAGTGTAAGTTACCTCTGTTGTGCTGCAGTGTAAGTTACCTCTGTTATGCTGCAGTGTAAGTTACCTCTGTTATGCTGCAGTGTAAGTGACCTCTGTTGTGCTGCAGTGTAAGTTACCTCTGTTGTGCTGCAGTGTAAGTTACCTCTGTTATGCTGCAGTGTAAGTTACCTCTGTTATGCTGCAGTGTGAGTTACCTGTGTTATGCTGCAGTGTAAGTTACCTGTGTTGTGCTGCAGTGTAAGTTACCTCTGTTGTGCTGCAGTGTAAGTTACCTGTGTTGTGCTGCAGTGTAAGTGACCTGTGTTGTGCTGCAGTGTAAGTTACCTCTGTTGTGCTGCAGTGTAAGTTACCTCTGTTGTGCTGCAGTGTGAGTTACCTGTGTTGTGCTGCAGTGTAAGTGACCTCTGTTATGCTGCAGTGTAAGTTACCTCTGTTGTGCTGCAGTGTAAGTTACCTCTGTTGTGCTGCAGTGTAAGTTACCTCTGTTGTGCTGCAGTGTAAGTTACCTCTGTTATGCTGCAGTGTAAGTGACCTCTGTTGTGCTCCAGTGTAAGTGACCTCTGTTGTGCTGCAGTGTAAGTTACCTCTGTTATGCTGCAGTGTAAGTTACCTGTGTTGTGCTGCAGTGTAAGTTACCTCTGTTGTGCTGCAGTGTAAGTTACCTCTGTTATGCTGCAGTGTAAGTTACCTCTGTTATGCTGCAGTGTAAGTTACCTGTGTTGTGCTGCAGTGTAAGTTACTTGTGTTGTGCTGCAGTGTAAGTTACCTGTGTTGTGCTGCAGTGTAAGTTACCTCTGTTGTGCTGCAGTGTGAGTTACCTGTGTTGTGCTGCAGTGTGAGTTACCTGTGTTGTGCTGCAGTGTAAGTTACCTGTGTTGTGCTGCAGTGTAAGTTACCTGTGTTGTGCTGCACTGTAAGTTACCTGTGTTGTGCTGCAGTGTAAGTTACATCTGTTGTGCTGCAGTGTAAGTTACCTCTGTTGTGCTGCAGTGTAAGTTACCTCTGTTGTGCTGCAGTGTGAGTTACCTGTGTTGTGCTGCAGTGTGAGTTACCTGTGTTGTGCTGCAGTGTAAGTTACCTCTGTTGTGCTGCAGTGTAAGTTACCTGTGTTGTGCTGCAGTGTAAGTTACCTCTGTTGTGCTGCAGTGTAAGTTACCTGTGTTGTGCTGCAGTGTAAGTTACCTGTGTTGTGCTGCAGTGTAAGTTACCTCTGTTATGCTGCAGTGTAAGTTACCTGTGTTGTGCTGCAGTGTAAGTTACCTCTGTTGTGCTGCAGTGTAAGTTACCTCTGTTGTGCTGCAGTGTAAGTTACCTGTGTTGTGCTGCAGTGTAAGTGACCTCTGTTGTGCTGCAGTGTAAGTTACCTGTGTTGTGCTGCAGTGTAAGTGACCTCTGTTGTGCTGCAGTGTAAGTTACCTGTGTTGTGCTGCAGTGTAAGTGACCTCTGTTGTGCTGCAGTGTAAGTGACCTCTGTTGTGCTGCAGTGTAAGTGACCTCTGTTGTGCTGCAGTGTAAGTTACCTGTGTTGTGCTGCAGTGTATGTGACCTCTGTTGTGCTGCAGTGTAAGTGACCTCTGTTATGCTGCAGTGTAAGTGACCTCTGTTGTGCTCCAGTGTAAGTGACCTCTGTTGTGCTGCAGTGTAAGTTACCTCTGTTATGCTGCAGTGTAAGTTACCTGTGTTGTGCTGCAGTGTAAGTTACCTCTGTTGTGCTGCAGTGTAAGTTACCTCTGTTATGCTGCAGTGTAAGTTACCTGTGTTGTGCTGCAGTGTAAGTTACCTGTGTTGTGCTGCAGTGTAAGTTACCTCTGTTGTGCTGCAGTGTAAGTTACCTCTGTTGTGCTGCAGTGTAAGTTACCTGTGTTGTGCTGCAGTGTAAGTTACCTCTGTTGTGATGCAGTGTAAGTTACCTCTGTTGTGCTGCAGTGTAAGTTACCTCTGTTATGCTGCAGTGTAAGTGACCTGTGTTGTGCTGCAGTGTAAGTTACCTCTGTTGTGCTGCAGTGTAAGTTACCTCTGTTATGCTGCAGTGTAAGTGACCTCTGTTGTGCTCCAGTGTAAGTGACCTCTGTTGTGCTGCAGTGTAAGTTACCTCTGTTATGCTGCAGTGTAAGTTACCTGTGTTGTGCTGCAGTGTAAGTTACCTCTGTTGTGCTGCAGTGTAAGTTACCTCTGTTATGCTGCAGTGTAAGTTACCTGTGTTGTGCTGCAGTGTAAGTTACCTCTGTTGTGCTGCAGTGTAAGTTACCTCTGTTATGCTGCAGTGTAAGTTACCTGTGTTGTGCTGCAGTGTAAGTGACCCCTGTTGTGCTGCAGTGTAAGTGACCTGTGTTGTGCTGCAGTGTAAGTTACCCCTGTTGTGCTGCAGTGTAAGTTACCTGTGTTGTGCTGCAGTGTAAGTTACCTCTGTTGTGCTGCAGTGTAAGTTACCTGTGTTGTGCTGCAGTGTAAGTTACCTCTGTTGTGCTGCAGTGTGAGTTACCTGTGTTGTGCTGCAGTGTGAGTTACCTGTGTTGTGCTGCAGTGTGAGTTACCTGTGTTGTGCTGCAGTGTAAGTTACCTCTGTTGTGCTGCAGTGTGAGTTACCTGTGTTGTGCTGCAGTGTGAGTTACCTGTGTTGTGCTGCAGTGTGAGTTACCTGTGTTGTGCTGCAGTGTAAGTTACCTGTGTTGTGCTGCAGTGTAAGTTACCTGTGTTGTGCTGCAGTGTAAGTTACCTGTGTTATGCTGCACTGTAAGTTACCTGTGTTGTGCTGCAGTGTGAGTTACCTGTGTTGTGCTGCAGTGTAAGTTACCTCTGTTGTGCTGCAGTGTAAGTTACCTGTGTTGTGCTGCAGTGTAAGTTACCTCTGTTATGCTGCAGTGTAAGTTACCTGTGTTGTGCTGCAGTGTATGTGACCTCTGTTGTGCTGCAGTGTAAGTTACCTCTGTTATGCTGCAGTGTAAGTTACCTCTGTTATGCTGCAGTGTAAGTGACCTCTGTTGTGCTGCAGTGTAAGTTACCTCTGTTGTGCTGCAGTGTAAGTTACCTGTGTTGTGCTGCAGTGTAAGTTACCTCTGTTGTGCTGCAGTGTAAGTTACCTCTGTTATGCTGCAGTGTAAGTTACCTGTGTTGTGCTGCAGTGTAAGTTACCTCTGTTGTGCTGCAGTGTAAGTTACCTCTGTTGTGCTGCAGTGTAAGTTACCTCTGTTATGCTGCAGTGTAAGTTACCTGTGTTGTGCTGCAGTGTAAGTTACCTCTGTTGTGCTGCAGTGTAAGTTACCTCTGTTGTGCTGCAGTGTAAGTTACCTCTGTTGTGCTGCAGTGTAAGTTACATCTGTTGTGCTGCAGTGTAAGAAACCTCTGCTGTGCTGCAGTGTAAGTTACCTCTGTTATGCTGCAGTGTGAGTTACCTGTGTTGTGCTGCAGTGTAAGTTACCTGTGTTGTGCTGCAGTGTAAGTTACCTGTGTAAGTTACCTCTGTTGTGCTGCAGTGTAAGTTACCTCTGTTATGCTGCACATACCTCTGTTGTGCTGCAGTGTAAGTTACCTCTGTTATGCTGCAGTGTAACTTACCTCTGTTGTGCTGCAGTGTAAGTTACGTCTGTTGTGCTGCAGTGTAAGTTACCTGTGTTGTGCTGCAGTGTAAGTTACCTGTGTTGTGCTGCAGTGTAAGTTACCTCTGTTGTGCTGCAGTGTAAGTTACCTCTGTTGTGCTGCAGTGTAAGTTACCTCTGCTGTGCTGCAGTGTAAGTTACCTGTGTTGTGCTGCAGTGTAAGTTACCTCTGTTGTGCTGCAGTGTAAGTTACCTCTGTTGTGCTGCAGTGTAAGTTACCTCTGTTGTGCTGCAGTGTAAGTTACGTCTGTTGTGCTGCAGTGTAAGTTACCTGTGTTGTGCTGCAGTGTAAGTTACGTCTGTTGTGCTGCAGTGTAAGTTACCTGTGTTGTGCTGCAGTGTAAGTTACCTGTGTTTTGCTGCAGTGTAAGTTACCTCTGTTGTGCTGCAGTGTAAGTTACGTCTGTTGTGCTGCAGTGTAAGTTACCTCTGTTGTGCTGCAGTGTAAGTTACCTGTGTTGTGCTGCAGTGTAAGTTACCTCTGTTATGCTGCAGTGTAAGTTACCTCTGTTGTGCTGCAGTGTAAGTTACCTGTGTTGTGCTGCAGTGTAAGTTACCTGTGTTGTGCTGCAGTGTAAGTTACCTCTGTTGTGCTGCAGTGTAAGTTACGTCTGTTGTGCTGCAGTGTAAGTTACCTCTGTTGTGCTGCAGTGTAAGTTACCTCTGTTGTGCTGCAGTGCAAGTTACGTCTGTTATGCTGCAGTGTAAGTTACCTCTATTGTGCTGCAGTGTAAGTTACCTCTGTTGTGCTGCAGTGTAAGTTACCTCTGTTGTGCTGCAGTGTAAGTAACCTCTGTTATGCTGCAGTGTAAGTTACCTGTGTTGTGCTGCAGTGTAAGTTACCTCTGTTGTGCTGCAGTGTAAGTTACCTCTGTTGTGCTGCAGTGTAAGTTACCTGTGTTGTGCTGCAGTGTAAGTTACCCCTGTTGTGCTGCAGAGCAAGTTACGTCTGTTATGCTGCAGTGTAAGTTACCTCTGTTGTGCTGCAGTGTAAGTTACCTGTGTTGTGCTGCAGTGTAAGTTACCCCTGTTGTGCTGCAGAGCAAGTTACGTCTGTTATGCTGCAGTGTAAGTTACCTCTGTTGTGCTGCAGTGTAAGTTACCTCTGTTATGCTGCAGTGTAAGTTACCTCTGTTGTGCTGCAGTGTAAGTTACCTCTGTTATGCTGCAGTGTAAGTTACCTCTGTTGTGCTGCAGTGTAAGTTACCTCTGTTGTGCTGCAGTGTAAGTTACCTGTGTTGTGCTGCAGTGTAAGAAACCTCTGCTGTGCTGCAGTGTAAGTTACCTCTGTTATGCTGCAGTGTAAGTTACCTGTGTTGTGCTGCAGTGTAAGTTACCTCTGTTGTGCTGCAGTGTAAGTTACCTCTGTTGTGCTGCAGTGTAAGTTACCTCTGTTATGCTGCAGTGTAACTTACCTCTGTTGTGCTGCAGTGTAAGTTACGTCTGTTGTGCTGCAGTGTAAGTTACCTGTGTTGTGCTGCAGTGTAAGTTACCTCTGTTATGCTGCAGTGTAACTTACCTCTGTTGTGCTGCAGTGTAAGTTACGTCTGTTGTGCTGCAGTGTAAGTTACCTGTGTTGTGCTGCAGTGTAAGTTACCTGTGTTGTGCTGCAGTGTAAGTTACCTCTGTTGTGCTGCAGTGTAAGTTACCTCTGTTGTGCTGCAGTGTAAGTTACCTCTGCTGTGCTGCAGTGTAAGTTACCTGTGTTGTGCTGCAGTGTAAGTTACCTCTGTTGTGCTGCAGTGTAAGTTACCTCTGTTGTGCTGCAGTGTAAGTTACCTCTGTTGTGCTGCAGTGTAAGTTACGTCTGTTGTGCTGCAGTGTAAGTTACCTGTGTTGTGCTGCAGTGTAAGTTACGTCTGTTGTGCTGCAGTGTAAGTTACCTGTGTTGTGCTGCAGTGTAAGTTACCTGTGTTGTGCTGCAGTGTAAGTTACCTCTGTTGTGCTGCACTGAAAGTTACCTGTGTTGTGCTGCAGTGTAAGTTACCTCTGTTATGCTGCAGTGTAAGTTACCTCTGTTGTGCTGCAGTGTAAGTTACCTGTGTTGTGCTGCAGTGTAAGTTACCTGTGTTGTGCTGCAGTGTAAGTTACCTCTGTTATGCTGCAGTGTAAGTTACCTCTGTTGTGCTGCAGTGTAAGTTACCTGTGTTGTGCTGCAGTGTAAGTTACCTGTGTTGTGCTGCAGTGTAAGTTACCTCTGTTGTGCTGCAGTGTAAGTTACGTCTGTTGTGCTGCAGTGTAAGTTACCTCTGTTGTGCTGCAGTGTAAGTTACCTCTGTTGTGCTGCAGTGCAAGTTACGTCTGTTATGCTGCAGTGTAAGTTACCTCTATTGTGCTGCAGTGTAAGTTACCTCTGTTGTGCTGCAGTGTAAGTTACCTCTGTTGTGCTGCAGTGTAAGTAACCTCTGTTATGCTGCAGTGTAAGTTACCTGTGTTGTGCTGCAGTGTAAGTTACCTCTGTTGTGCTGCAGTGTAAGTTACCTCTGTTGTGCTGCAGTGTAAGTTACCTGTGTTATGCTGCAGTGTAAGTAACCTCTGTTGTGCTCCAGTGTAAGTTACCTCTGTTGTGCTGCAGTGTAAGTTACCTGTGTTGTGCTGCAGTGTAAGTTACCCCTGTTGTGCTGCAGTGCAAGTTACGTCTGTTATGCTGCAGTGTAAGTTACCTGTGTTGTGCTGCAGTGTAAGTTACCTGTGTTGTGCTGCAGTGTAAGTTACCTCTGTTATGCTGCAGTGCAAGTTACCTCTGTTGTGCTGCAGTGTAAGTTACCTGTGTTGTGCTGCAGTGTAAGTTACCTCTGTTGTGCTGCAGTGTAAGTTACCTCTGTTATGCTGCAGTGTAAGTTACCTCTGTTGTGCTGCAGTGTAAGTTACCTGTGTTGTGCTGCAGTGTAAGTTACCTGTGTTGTGCTGCAGTGTAAGTTACCTGTGTTGTGCTGCAGTGTAAGTTACCTCTGTTGTGCTGCAGTGTAAGTTACCCCTGTTGTGCTGCAGTGAAAGTTACCTGTGTTGTGCTGCAGTGTAAGTTACCCCTGTTGTGCTGCAGGGTAAGTTACCTGTGTTGTGCTGCAGTGTAAGTTACCTGTGTTGTGCTGCAGTGTAAGTTACCTCTGTTGTGCTGCAGTGTAAGTTACCTGTGTTGTGCTGCAGGGTAAATTACCAGTGTTGTGCTGCAGTGTAAGTTACCCCTGTTGTGCTACAGTGTAAGTTACCAGTGTTGTGCTGCAGTGTAAGTTACCCCTGTTGTGCTACAGTGTAAGTTACCAGTGTTGTGCTGCAGTGTAAATTACCAGTGTTGTGCTGCAGTGTAAGTTACCCCTGTTGTGCTGCAGTGTAAGTTACCAGTGTTGTGCTGCAGTGTAAGTTACCTGTGTTATGCTGCAGTGTAAGTTACCTGTGTTGTGCTGCAGTGTAAGTTACCTCTGTTGTGCTGCAGTGTAAGTTACCTGTGTTGTGCTGCAGTGTAAGTTACCTGTGTTGTGCTGCAGTGTAAGTTACCTGTGTTGTGCTGCAGTGTAAGTTACCTCTGTTGTGCTGCAGTGTAAGTTACCTCTGTTGTGCTGCAGTGTAAGTTACCTCTGTTATGCTGCAGTGTAAGTTACCTCTGTTATGCTGCAGTGTAAGTTACCTCTGTTGTGCTGCAGTGTAAGTTACCTGTGTTGTGCTGCAGTGTAAGTTACCTCTGTTGTGCTGCAGTGTAAGTTACCTGTGTTGTGCTGCAGTGTAAGTTACCTCTGTTGTGCTGCAGTGTAAGTTACCTGTGTTGTGCTGCAGTGTAAGTTACCTGTGTTGTGCTGCAGTGTAAGTTACCTCTGTTATGCTGCAGTGTAAGTTACCTGTGTTGTGCTGCAGTGTAAGTTACCTCTGTTGTGCTGCAGTGTAAGTTACCTGTGTTGTGCTGCAGTGTAAGTGACCTCTGTTGTGCTGCAGTGTAAGTTACCTCTGTTGTGCTGCAGTGTAAGTTACCTGTGTTATGCTGCAGTGTAAGTTACCTCTGTTGTGCTGCAGTGTAAGTTACCTGTGTTGTGCTGCAGTGTAAGTTACCTGTGCTGTGCTGCAGTGTAAGTTACCTGTGCTGTGCTGCTGTGTAAGTTACCTCTGTTGTGCTGCAGTGTAAGTTACCTCTGTTATGCTGCAGTGTAAGTTACCTCTGTTGTGCTACAGTGTAAGTTACCTGTGTTGTGCTGCAGTGTAAGTTACCTCTGTTGTGCTGCAGTGTAAGTTACCTGTGTTGTGCTGCAGTGTAAGTTACCTGTGTTGTGCTGCAGTGTAAGTTACCTGTGTTATGCTGCAGTGTAAGTTACCTCTATTGTGCTGCAGTGTAAGTGACCTCTGCTGTGTGTAAGTTACCTCTGTTGTGCTGCAGTGTAAGTTACCTGTGTTGTGCTGCAGTGTAAGTTACCTGTGTTATGCTGCAGTGTAAGTTACCTCTATTGTGCTGCAGTGTAAGTGACCTCTGCTGTGTGTAAGTTACCTCTGTTGTGCTGCAGTGTAAGTTACCTGTGTTATGCTGCAGTGTAAGTTACCTCTGCTGTGTGTAAGTTACCTCTGTTGTTCTGCAGTG
>JAPZIH010000020.1:698224-879931 GCA_027410445.1 Discoglossus pictus | reverse complement strand
GCTCCCACAACCAATTTTACTTAGAATGTTGGCCTAATACCCCAAAACCATGGGTGTAGGAACCAGGGAGATGGGGGGGGGGGGGGGGGGGATCCCCGCACCAGATTTTTCTCTGTTTGTATGTACAGTACAGGAAAAAAGTATTTGATCCCCTGCTGATTTTGAACGTTTTTCCACTGACAAAGAAGTGATCAGTCTATAATTTTAATGGTCGGTGTATTTTAATAGTGAGAGACAGAATAACAAAAAAAAAAAGAACAAGAAAAACGCATGTCAAAAAAGTTATAAATTGATTTGCAGGTCAATGAGGGAAATAAGTATTTGATCCCTTATCAATCAGCAAGATTTCTGTCTCCCGGGTGTCTTTTATACAGGTTACGAGCAGAGATTAGTAACACTCTCTTAAAGGGAGTGCTCCTAATCTCAGCTCGTTCCCTGTATAAAAGACACCTGTCCACAGAAGCAATGAATCAATCAATCAGATTCCAAACTCTCCACCATGGCCAAGACCAAAGAGCTGTCCAAGGATGTCAGGGACAAGATTGTAGACCTACACAAGGCTGGAATGGGCTACAAGAAACACAAAATAACCCCCAGTCTCCCTCGTCTGGTGCTCCATGCAAGATCTCACCTCGTGGAGTTTCAATGATCATGAGAACCGTGAGGAATCAGCCCAGAACTAGACGGGAGGATCTTGTTCATGATCTAACATACTAAGCAGTGAAGAACTGAAATCCTGTAGAGCCCGCAAGTTCCCCCTGCTCAACAAAGCCGATGTACAGGCCCGTCTGAAGTTTGCCAATGAACATCTGAATGATTCAGAGGAGAACTGGTTGAAAGTGTTGTGGTCAGATGAGACCAAAACTGAGCTCTTTGGCATCAACTCAACTCGCTGTGATTGGAGGAGGATGAATGCTGCCTATAACCCCAAGAACACCATCCCCACCATCAAACATGGAGGTGGAAACATTATGCTTTGGGGGTGTTTTTCTGCTAAGGGGACAGGACATCTGCACTGCATAAAAAGGACGGGGCCATGTGCCGTCAAATCTTGGGTGAGAACCTCCTTGCCTCAGCCAGGGCATTGAAAACGGGTCGTGGATGGGTATTCCAGTATGACAATGACCCAAAACATACAGCCAAGGCAACAAAGAAGTGGCTCAAGAAGAAGCACATTAAGGTCCTGGAGTGGCCTAGCCCGTCTCCAGACCTTAATCCCATAGAAAATCTGGGGAGGGAGCTGAAGGTTCGAGTTGCCAAACATCACCCTCACAACCTTAATGACTTGGAGAGGATCTACAAAGAGGACAAAAACCCTCCTGAGATGTGTGCAAACCTGGTGGCCAACTACAAGAAACACCTGCCCTCTGTGATTGCCAACAAGGGTTTTGCCACCAAGTACACCTACCATTAAAATTATAGACTGATCATTCCTTTGTCAGTGGACAAACGTTCAAAATCAGCAGGGGATCAAATACTTTTCCCCCCACTGTATGTATATATAATCTATTTTATTGCCTGTGTATTTAATGAGATGTATCACCCCCCCCCCCCCCCCCCCCCCCCGAATAATTCTGGCTCCTACACCCGTGGCCAAAACCAATCAAAGAACATAACATACCTACTATAGCACTACCTTTACTTATAGACAGTTTCCTAAATATCTTTCTCCCCTCCAGCTAAACCTGGTGGACCAAAGCAATAGTTCAATAATTTGTCTAAAACACTGTCCTATATCCTTTAGAATTTCAGGTCTCCATTCTGCTGCAGAACGTTCATCAGCTCCAAGCTCCTGACTCTCTTTATGTATATTTTCCCAGCTACAGATACCTTAATGGACACTTCTCTCTGGATGTCTCTTTTCCCAAATCAGACCTCCTGTCGAATGGGAGCTTTGTAAAGTCTGTGGCTCAGCGAAACACCTTGTATCACTCAATATATTATTAATCTAGCTTATAAGTAAGAAATACATTTTGATACCTCTGCTGAACCCTAGAAGCATCCATGATATTGTTGTGACTGTTGCATGTGTTAAAGTGCCAATTGCATTTCAGTTATACTTGCAAGCTGGCTTCTCTTTGGTATGTACCGTGGAAATGGGTTGGTATTAAGTTCGAAATGATCCAATGATTTAACATATTTCCATACCCTCTCCCACATCCATCATCTATCCCACCACTAATAAAGCAAATGAACACACTCAGACTCAAAGCTAGCAGTTAGTTTCCATATCAGACAATATGGAAACTTTCTTTAAAAACAGCTGTATCAGTGGTTAGTTAGCTTGTTACATATTTCAGAAATGTAATTAATGAACTACTTTGTTTTTTGCGGATGTTGTCCAAAGCTTTCTGTGATGCATTTAAAAGAGCATGTTTTATATATTACAACAGATTCCCCGCCCACCATAGAAAATAAATTATATTAATTAAAGAAACAAAAACAAGAGACAGACAGATAAAGTAACCATGTGTTTGATGAAGTTTAAATAAGGACTCATGGAGAATCTGTTAAAGAGACACAGAGAAGTTCAAAATATTGTATCATTTGAAAATAACGATAATATCAGGGACTCAAATCAGTTGAATGTTATTAAAAAATGGCGCACCAAGACTTTTAGGCTCTTAGAGTGAGGGCTAGAGATAGGGTGTAGGGTAGTGGCAGATGCCACTACTTTATTATGTAAAGCTGATAATTTGCCACTAGCCTAACCCTGAATCCTAACCCTAAAAATAAATTTAACAAAGTCTCGGCACCGACCAGTGGCAACTGCACACCACTGCTGGCAGGGACAAAACAGGAAAGGTCCAAAATTAAATTTGTTAGTGGATCAGAAAGGCAGATGGTGAGTTTATAATAATATACATTAGTTTACTAAAATTAACATTCCACTCCTGAAGAATACAGAAAGGAACAAGGGGGTGGGGGGTGGAAGCACCCCACCTCCTAGTGTTGATCAGTTGAGTAGATGGACAAGTAAGACGATATCCAGAACACTCATCACATGAGATATAGTAGCCACATCACGGAAACTCCTCTCAGTCGTCAATAAAAATATATTTATTTTTTGTTTCATTTCGATCTTGGGAATCAATGAGTTCATAAATATAGGGCCACCCACATGAACTAGAACAGTATCGGCATTCATCTTTATTATTTAGTATTTTGCCAATTTGCAAGTCTGATCGCATATCAGACCCAGGAACCTAATTGATTGACATGTAACCTTCATCTTAAACTGACGTAATGATGGTGGTCTCATTTTCTATTGGCTGTTTCTAAATCGGGAGTTACGGCCTTGCTTAATTGATCATGTTCCCGACCTGAAATGCTACGTACAAGTGCGTGGTTTACGCTTTCGGCTGTCAGCCCGTAACTTGCGGGCTTGTTCAATTAAATAGCACCGTAATTCAAGTGCACTGCGGGCCCGCAGGTTCTTGACTTGCGGCCCTTGAATTGAATAAGGCCCATAGTATTTGAGAGGTGTTTTCCCTATCCCCCTTTGTATCCCTAGGGTGCCAACCCCTTGAGTGGAGTATAATTTTTTTTCCACTCTTGAAGAATGTTATTATTTATAGTTTTAATTTATACCATATTAAAAACTCCACTGTGTCACTTTAATTGTGTCTTCTTATCTGATTTACATTAAAACCAATTGCAAAATGGTTTGCAGTTCACTGTCCCTCTATCCCCTAAAACTTATCATCAGAAACTATCCCAGACTATCTATATTTACTGTCATTTTTCTCCACAACAGATCAATTATTTCTCATACAAAAAAATACAAAGTTTCAACTACAGTGGCCCTTTAAATGAGCCCTTTAATAAACTCTCGTACAATAGTATGAATATTACTGTAAAGTCAAACAAAATGAGATTTGTTTTACATCAAGTTTGATTTAATGTGAGGGTAATTAAATCAGACGGGCGGTTGGACGATGCCCGCGTTTCTCTATTTGTTGTTATGTTTACAGAGGCAAAGTCACTTAATTAAAATGAACAAAACGAGGATGTGAATTTAATGGCTTGATCTGCATTGCTTGGAACAGCTGTGGTCATATTGAGGCATGCGCCGACTGCTTAAAGAGCCGGTGTAAGCTGCACAGGGTCTGAGAGGGTCTAACTCAATAGTTTTTAGTTCAAGAACTGTGGCCCCTATTTAGTTCCAAGCCTGTAACCCGACATTTTGGCTGAGGGTAAATACTATTTTACATATATGGACGTATTTAATTGACTCAAGCCCGCAATTACGGGCTCACAGACCCAAGACGCAAACCCATTTTAGGGCATGTTCATGATCAATTAAGCAAGCCCGTAAGTTAAATTTTAGACAGAGCCAATGGTAAATGAGAGCGTAATGGAGTTCAAACTACAATCAATTAGTGTTTAAAAGTCCGATCTGCAGTCAGACTCGCAATCCAGAAATGTAGAAATCAATAAAAAAAAATAAAAAAACTGTTCTAGTCCATGCAGGTTCCATGATATGTATTAACTCCCTGATTCCCAGGTTCAGTATGACACGGAAATAAATCATAAACAAATTAGAAAAATTGACGATTTGCGAGCTTGAGAGTTTTGTGTATGTAATTATAATGCCTTGCATTGCTTTGCTAGTATTTGTAAGTACAGTAGTGTGTGTTTATTTGCTTTTGCAGTGTTATGAACATGTGTTTAACCCATTCGCGAGTCCTATCTAGTACTCATATCTTATATAATTGTTTGATACATTTGCCATTTATGGGTTTGAAGGCAATTGCGGGCTTGTTGAATTGTTGTAAATGATTTTGCGTCTTTAGCGCTGGTAACATTTACAGGCTTGAAACATTAAAAGTGGAGATAGGACAGAGTTACGTTTTTGACAACCGCAGGGATTTTGAGCCCGTAACTCGCAGTAGCAAAATGTATCCAATTGAATATCAGTAACATTTACGGGCTCCATTACAGGCTCATGTAATTGCGATTTGGACAATTGAATGGGGGGCTATGTTTTTAATGTCAAAACCATTTTAAAGGGAGTCCGTAACCGTAACAGGAAATTGTAAAGAGCATTAAAACTGGCTATACATTGTACAAAGAATTAACTTTGCGGCTCCTTTATGCAAATGTGTGACTCAGAGTACTTGATACGAGTGGAAAACCGGATAAGATTGCAGGTCTTTATTTTGGCCACTGCAGAAACAGACAAGCAGACTGTAATCCTAATTAACAGCTAATTAATATGACTATAACTATAACTACAGCAACAATATGGATTGAAACTTTCCTGTTGGGTGGCCGGGAGCAATTTCGGTAGCAGCACGGCGAAGGGCCACTAGATGGCGCAATGGACATCTTACACAATTTCTAATCTGAAACTGTTAACCTAACTCTAACACTAACCCTAATGCTAACACTTAGCCTAACCATAACGCTATAAAATTGAGTTAAATTTCAGATTAAATTCAGAGATCGGCAGTAAAATCTCAACAGCACCATCTAGTGGCCGCTCGCTGCAACAACTGCTGGCGGCCACCCAATAGGAAAGGTTCCATGGATTTTTTTCCCCAGGATTGATTAAAAAATGAGAAACACAACTTACAACCAGTTTTAGATGCACTGTAAAAATAACCAAAAAACTACTTGATTTTGGGGTGGCAGAGTCTGGTTACTTATAGTGGTCTTTATTGTTGAGTTTTAAATCTAACTTGATTGATGTGCTGGGGCTGTCGCCATCGGAACCCTGGCACCATTCACATTGTTTGTCTGGAAGCTGTTGAGATAGCTACAGTTGAAAGTAATGTCTGTCCAATTATAGTAGTAATAGTAACTTACTTATCATAAATGACGGACCATATGTTATTGTCATTCGTTTGTTCTGTCTCTCTCTGAGTGCCCTCTCTCTCTCTCTGCCCTCTGTCTCTCACTGTGTCCTCTCTCTATCGGTGCTTTGCTTGCTCTCTCTCTCTCCCTCGCCATCCCTCTCTCTGTGCCTCCTCTATTTCCCTCCCTCCAACTCCTTCTCCATTTATCCCCTCCCTCTCTGCCTCCTCTCTCTCCCCCTCATTCTCTCTCTGACTCCCCCTCCCTCCCTTCCTCTTCTCTCTCCCCCTATGTCTGTCTCTGACTCATCTCTCCCCTCCCTCTTTCTCCCCCTGCTTCTATCTGCCTCCTCTCTCTGCCTCCCCCCCTCTCTTCCTCATCTCTCCCTCTCCTCTCTCTCTCCCTCCCCCACACTTTCTCTCTCTGCCTCCTCTCCCTCCCTTCCTCTTCTCTCTCCCCCTCTGTCACTCTCTGCCTCCTCTCTCCCCTCCCTCTCCCTCTCCTCCCCCCTCTTTCTCCCCTTCTCTCTGCCTCCTCTCTATCCCCCTCCTTCTCTCTCTGCCTCCCCCTCACTCTCTTCCTCCTCTCTCCCTCTACTCTCTCTCCCCCACATTTTCTCTCTCTGCCTCCTCTCCCTCTTTCCTCTTTTCTCTCCCCTCCCTCTCCTCTCTTTCCCTCCGTCTTTCTCTCCCTCCTTTTCTCTGTCTCCTCTCTTTCCCTCCCTCTCTCTCTCCTTCCTCTCTTTCCCTCCCTCTTCCTCCCCCTCCTTCTCTCTGCCTCCTCTCTCCCCCTCCTTCTCTCTCTTCCTCTACCTCACTCTCTTCCTCCTCTCTCCCTCTCCTCTGTCTCCCTCTCCCCCACACTTTCTCTCTCTGCCTCCTCTCCCTCCCTTCCTTTTCTCTCTCCCCTCCATCTCTCTCTGCTTCCTCTCTCCCCTCCCTGCCCCCCCTCCTCTCTTTCCCTCCCTCTTTCTCCTCCTCCTCCTCTCTGCCTCCTCTCTCCCCCTCCTTCTCTCTCTTCCTCTACCTCACTCTCTTCCTCCTCTCTCCCTCTCCTCTGTCTCCCTCTCCCCCACACTTTCTCTCTCTGCCTCCTCTCCCTCCCTTCCTTTTCTCTCTCCCCTCCATCTCTCTCTGCTTCCTCTCTCCCCTCCCTGCCCCCCCTCCTCTCTTTCCCTCCCTCTTTCTCCTCCTCCTCCTCTCTGCCTCCTCTCTTCCCCTCCTTCTCTCTCTGCCTCCACCTCACTCTCTTCCTCCTCTCTCTCTTCCTCTCTCCCTCTCCCCCACACTTTCTCTCTCTGCCTCCTCTCCCTCCCTTCCCTTTCTCTCTCCCCCTCTGTGTCTCTGCTTCCTCTGTCCCCTCCCACTCCCCCTCCTCTCTTTCCCTCCCTCTTTCTCCTCCTCCTCCTCTCTGCCTCCTCTCTCCCCCTCCTTCTCTCTCTTCCTCTACCTCACTCTCTTCCTCCTCTCTCCCTCTCCTCTGTCTCCCTCTCCCCCACACTTTCTCTCTCTGCCTCCTCTCCCTCCCTTCCTTTTCTCTCTCCCCTCCATCTCTCTCTGCTTCCTCTCTCCCCTCCCTCCCCCTCCTCTCTTTCCCTCCCTCTTTCTCCTCCTCCTCCTCTCCCCCTCCTCTCTTCCCCTCCTTCTCTCTCTGCCTCCACCTCACTCTCTTCCTCCTCTCTCTCTTCCTCTCTCCCTCTCCTCTGTCTCCCTCTCCCCCACACTTTCTCTCTCTGCCTCCTCTCCCTCCCTTCCTTTTCTCTCTCCCCTCCATCTCTCTCTGCTTCCTCTCTCCCCTCCCTCCCCCCTCCTCTCTTTCCCTCCCTCTTTCTCCTCCTCCTCCTCTCTGCCTCCTCTCTCCCCCTCCTTCTCTCTCTGCCTCCACCTCACTCTCTTCCTCCTCTCTCTCTTCCTCTCTCCCTCTCCTCTGTCTCCCTCTCCCCCACACTTTCTCTCTCTGCCTCCTCTCCCTCCCTTCCTCTTCTCTCTCCCCCTCCGTCTCTCTCTGCTTTCTCTCTCCCCTCCCCCTCCTCTCTTTCCCTCCCTCTTTCTCCCCCGCTTTCTCTCTGTCTCCTCTCTCCCGTCCCTCTCCCCTCTTCCCCCCTCCTTCCCTCTGCCTCCTCTCTATCCCCCTCCTTCTCTCTCTGCCTCCCCTCCCTCTCTTCCTCCTCTCTCCCTCTCCTCTCTCTCCCTCTCCCCCACGCTTTCTCTCTCTGCCTCCTCTCCCTCCCTTCCTCTTTTCTCTCCCTCTCCGTCTCTCTGCCTCATATTTCCCCTCCCTCTCCCCCTCCTCTCTTTCCCTCCCTCTTTCTCTTCCTCCTTTTCTCTGCCTCCTCTCTCTCCTTCCTCTCTTTCCCTCCCTCTTTCTCCCCCTCCTTCTCTCTGCATCCTCTCCCCCCTTCTTCTCTCTCTGCCTCCCCCTCACTCTCTTCCTCCTCTCTCTCCCTCTCCCCCACACTTTCTCTCTCTGCCTCCTCTCACTCCCTTCCTCTTCTCTATCCCTCTCCGTCCCTCTCTGCTTCCTCTCTCCTAACCCCCTCCTCTCTTTCCCTCCTTCTTTCTCCGCCTCCTTCTCTCTGCCGCATCTCTTTCCCTCCCTCTCTCTTCCCCTCCTTCTCCCTCTCTCTCTATCCCCCTCATTCTCTGCCTCTCCCTCCCTCTCGTCCTCCCCCACTTCTCTCTCTTCCCCTCCCTCTCTGTCTCCTCTCCCCCTCCCTCCCCTGTTGTAGACACATGAGTTGAGGAGACTGCTTAATAGATAGATGTTTATCAAGAAAAATAGGTGCGAGGGTCCGGACAGACAGTCTTGTTTCATGTTAATAATGGAGTTAAAGAGGTAAGTGATCATTAGTGATGTCGGTCTCCTATTGTATGTAGTTCAAACAATGGTTAATTAACAAATCTACTAGATGAAAATAATATTGCATGCAAATAATGTGAGTTATGTAACTGGCGGGAGGCACCTCGGACACGCGAGATTCATTTTCCAACCATTTTATTTATTGATGACTTTATCAACACACATTTCTTGAACTAGCAAGTTGTGACTAAATGCATAAAAAGCACCACTATAATTCCCACACATGTTTGCGTCATCCAGTCATATCCGACTCTCCATGACCTCATGGACCGCAACACACCATGCTGATGAGAAGGTTGGGTTCACCTCTGTGACCTGGATTCGATTCCAGTCAGGGAACCAAGAGGTCACACCACCCTGAAGCCATGCAGAGTTGGGCATGGCCAGTACTTGGATGGGAGACCACCTAGAAATAATAGGAGCTGTATGCTGTGGACTACTGGCAACCCACTGCAGTATCAGGATTGTGTGTTGCGGTCCATGAGGTCACGGAGAGTCGGACACGGCTGAACGACACACATAATGTTCACAGTAGGGTATAATTTGATTATTTAACAGTTGATTTCTAATAAAATTAATAAATACACCACTCTCTTACCACTGTGTCTGTTTCCTCCTTCTCCCTTCCATGTGCCCCTCCGTTCTCACTGTCCTGTGTTTTTTCCCCCTTATTTACCTTTTCTGTGTCTCTTTTCCCCCCTATCTCACCCCTGTGTCTCTTTCCAGCCTCTCCCTCCCCTGTGTCTTTCTCCTCTCTCTCCCTGCTCAAGTCGTGCGTGCCTCGCGATGAGCGCCGTTGATTTTTTTTTTCAAAGTCTTGCATGCTTTGCGTTGTTTGGCTAAGTGTTTCGTGCTTCTGTCTCGTTTTGAGCCTTTTTCAAAACATTTACGTCTTTTTTCTCCTCGCTTAGCCGATTTTCGCTCTCCGAAAAACGCCAATTAAGCCTCAAATTAGCTTGCAACCTCACTCACAGGCTCCCGGCCTCTCACCCTGTGCTGTGTGTGAGATTATAAAATAATTTTTGAAGTAATTGGCGTCTTTTCGGCCATTAAAGTCTTGCGTGCCTCGCAATCAGCGCCAAAGGACTACAGCATTTGGCGCTCATCGCGAGGCCTGCAAAGAGCGCCTTCGGTGCTCATTGCAGACCCCGGTATTTAATAATGTAAAAGTCTAGCCGGCCTAGCGATGAGCGCCATTGGCGCTCATAGCGCATGAGCACGTCCGTAACTTTCAACATTGCGTGACTGACTTTCGTAACTCACCACAACTATTATATATATATATATAAAAGGAACCATGTATATAGTGTTTTTTTGGATTATAGAGTGGGAATGCATTGTGTTCTCATTTGCATGTCTCCGCCTCCGGTCTCTAAAAGTGGATTTACACTATAAGAATAACAGTTACCTGTTCACTGCGTCCAATATGAATATAACCATGACCATGACCCTCATGTAAAATGTTCCTCCAATAAGAGTATACTATCAGTAGCATCCATAGCCATGTACAGGCTCCCCTCTAGTGGGCATCATTTATAACGTCCATAACAAGATGGACTTTATTGACCGCTGTGGTCCTTTTCTATAATACAATTTGATAATGGAAAAATAATTTTACAAACACATTTTTTTATATATATTTATAAAAAAAACTACAAAAATTATATTTTTTGCCTGAGAATATTTTGTTTCTGTTACTTTCTCAGGAGTGACATTTTAAATGAATGAGATTACAATCCAAAAAGGTATTTGGCATCAGAAATGAGCTATGCAATGATTAAATAAATGACACTAACCAGAAAGGACGATCTGTCAGTGCTGCAATGTTGCATTTCCAGTAAGTTTTTTTAACCTTGACAGCATTGATTTATTTTTTATTTTTTTCATCCCCCAGCATGCCTAGCATGTTAAATTAACTTTAGTTATCCGACCATACTGCACTGGGGAGGGTCAGCAGTGACAGAGCCAGAGAATGGACCCCTCTGTGCAATTTCTCTATTCAAGATAGGTGCCTTTAAGAGTCCATAAAAAGCCAAAAATATAGGTAGGTGGTCTGATTACCCCAAGAGTGATTAGATTGCCTTTCTATAAAATAATGATCTGCCCTAATAGATTAAGAGACACCTTTACTGCAGATATCAGTGGGCCCCTACCCTGTTGTGAGCCTTGGTGCTTTGCACCTGCTGCACCAGCATTAGCTCTGAGCTGGGTTATGATGGTGATGGGATACCCCAATGCCCTTTAAATATTTTTTTGGGGGGGAGGTATCAGAGTTGTATTTTTACAGTGGTGTATACAGGGGGTTTTGCCGCTCTAGGTCCATTCATATGTAAGAATTATTACTTTCCGCTTTTTACATCCCCGTTACAAGCAAGAACAGACCTGCTTATCACATATAATAGTTGTCAAACTGCGTTTCGGCGTCACCTGTACGCGAACATCGCAAAGCGAGGCGAGCCGTATAACACATAGAAGTCTTCCAAGCTCATCACCCTGCGAGCCTTGCAAAGCGAGGCGAGCAGTTGAGGCATTTCAACACGCGGGACATAGCCTGCAAGCAGTTGAGGAACGCAGGACTTGGAAGAAAAAAATACGACCTCGGAATCTCGGGGGCAAAAAACTGACCTCGCAAAAATACAATTTTAACGGCCCGAACCGCGGAAATCGAAAAACACGAAAAAAAAGAAAAAAAAGAAGCATAAAAACACACTCACAAACAGCACAGGGGGAACACAAGGACATCTGGGAGTGAGGTTGCACGCAAATTTAAGCCAAAATTGCAGAGTTTGGAAACTGTCTATTAGTTAGGGTAATGCTTTAGTGGAACCTATTACTATTATTTTTATTAGTTTGTTTGTTATTTTTGTATCACTGGATACATTTTTAGTAAAACTTAAAAAAATTAAATTGTGTTCCTCCATCAAAGTGCATGAAATATGAGCCAAACCCAGAAGACGGGTACCTTGTCACAGCCTGTATGGCTGTCTTCAAGATCAGTAGGCTGCTGATAAAGTAATTATTTATAAAGACAGCCAGACTACCATACAATAATTCACTGACATTTGTAATTTAGTCATACCGCCAGTAGAGGGCTCCATTGTATGACTAGTTTATAGAGTATTAGACAGGGCTGGGAGGAACCTTGGATGCAGATAATATATCAATTCCGTTCTACTGAAGAATTGCTATTTGAATAGCTAATTAACAACAGGACTAAATGCAAGAGCAAGTCCCAGTAGAAAAGATTTTATTTGCTGGAAATATTTTTTATTGAGAAGCCATAGGAGATAAAAGCAGGTGTGCTTAATACAATACTGTACAATAAGTATAGCAAGATAATACAAAAAGTATAATATCCCACTACTTCATAAACAAATCAACAACAAATATATAAAATCTTATTTTATTTTGCATATTAAACAGAGAAGGGAAACATCAAGCGTTGGAGGAAAGTAATGAGATATGGAAGCAGGGAAAACCTATAGATAACGGGAGAATATGGGGTGGGAGAATCATATGGAAACTTAGAGCCTTATTCAATTGCTCCGATTTAGAGATCCGGGCTCGCAAGTAGACGTCGCAAGTTACTTTGCTTGACCCCGGCATGATCCATTTGGCCTTGTCAATAAACAGACAGACTACCGACTTTGGGAAAAATACGGGCCACAGCTTTATTAAACCAACCAATTTATATAACCATAAATTAACATAATTAGCATTCTTAAACAATTTCCTTAATTAACGTCCCGGAGGAGGAGCCCGGCCAGGTCAGTAACCTCACGCTCTGGACCCGCGCCCAGAGCCCCCCAATGCTTTTCCAAAGCACGCCCATGAGACAGTGGGCCGGGCAACTCACCTCCTGCCACTGAGCAGACGAGGGACCCCTCCTGAAGCTGCAACCCCCCCCCCCTTGCCACTCAATAAAGCTAAAGCCCGTCTTGCGCCCTCCTTAAGCTCCAAAGTTAGAAGTTCTAGACCTATCTCTGTTAAGTGAACCTTGTCGGGCCGAAATAATTCATCGGCATCTGCGCCTTCGAATTCTTGATGTCTAATGGTAATAAATCCCAAGTTTCGAATGGAACTAGCCATCTGTTTGTTGATCTTCTGTCTAGCCCTATCAATGAAACCGGGTCCTGAGCGTTCCGCCATGATCGTCTCTTGATCATTTCGGACCACACTATAAACAAGCCTGGGTATTGATCTAACCAAAACTCAATATCCCTCTTTATAACTTTTAACATCTTCATCATAGGCACGTCCCCCATGTCGTTGCCCCCAACATGCACAATCAATACATGAAGTCTACCGTGTTGATGGGCAGTGCTCTCCAACAGGCCATTCACCTGTGCCCATCTCAAGCCTTGGAACCCAAACCATCGTACCTGCAGGTCCGTCTCCGGTATGCCCAGTTGGACGTTATATCCAGTCACTGAGGCCAACCGGTGGGCCCAATACATGTAAGAATGGCCGACGATCCACAGCTGGCTCTTTTCTGTAACACACAAAAGTCCATTTTAAATGACCTGTCCAGGTCGCACATAAGATCAAAAACATTGTGACTCCCATCTCCCAATCCTTTTGACCATGCTTTCAGGTAAGCCTATTCTCGCCGACTCCATATCGGCCCCAATACGAATCGAGTGAGTTCCGAAGTCCGCTGGGTCCATACCCACATTCAGCAATTACTTCTTCAACATCCTTTCAAATTGAAATCGAGACTGCGCCTGGCCGTTGGCATACAAAAGTAGAGGGTCTGGCCCCGTTGGCCATTTTTCCAGGTACAACCTCACACTTGCATGGGGGCAACACTCAGTACCAACTTTGTACAGGACCACCTCCTTTCCCTTTCCACCTTGGTCTGTTTTTGACCTCCTTAACCACACCGACAACCTGTCACCTTCCAGACAAGTGTCCTTTGCTAGCAGCCCCCCCGAACCGTGTCTGTTTGCCGAGACCAGTTCCCCTATCCTGAACGCTCTGAAGAACGCAAGGGAAAAAGCCATGCGGAAATGCAGGGATTCGAAAGAGTCCCTGCATAGTATACCCAACGCTTCCACCAGGCACAACAGCAGTGCAAATGTGATTGGACGCCTCCTGTCCATCCACCGCATCAGAAAATATAGCAGGACCCCCACCCACTTCTCTTCAGATGACATGCCCCCTCCGTTCATTCCAAACTCTCCGGTAGGCCGACCATGTCCTTGGCGCCAACGACTGCCTGACGTACCCAGCTACTCGGCTGCTCCAAGTTCCCAAAGTTCCATGGGGATGATCTCGCCTTTCTCCTTTGCCGCCGGGGGCCAAGGTTCGGAACCATGACCCAATCGACCCGGACGCGCCTGCATATAGACCGAGCTACTCGTTTGACACACTGTCCGGATGGATCAAAGTGCTGCCGTTGAATTCCCGAAGAAATGCAATCCATACTCGGGCATCCTTCCTCATTGCTCCTGACACCTTTATGAAATGGTGAGGCTGCCGAACGCCCGCCGTTGCTAACGACATTCTTCTGTTAAAGATACAGCCCATGGGGGTGATCTTGCATGCGAAGTTCAACTTCCCCAGAATTGATTGAAGCCGCCGCAGAGACACCCTGTTTGCACCCACCAGAGCTGTGAGCTCAACAGATAGATCCATCACCTTGTCCAGTAGTAGGCTGCACTCCATTGCCTCCGAGTTGATCCGGATCCCCAAGAACGTCAATTCAGCAATAGGCACTTCTGTCTTCTTGTCCGCCAGGGGGACCCCGAAACTCTGACATATCCTCACGAATGTCTCCAGGATAAAGTCGCAGCTGTCTAGCTGTGCCGGCCCCATGAAAAGGAAATTGTCGAGATAATGCGCGAGATAACCCGATTCGGTCCGAGCCACCCACTGCAGGAAGGTACTAAAAGCTTCAAAATAGGAGCACGAGATGGAGCAACCCATGGGCAGGCAAAGGTCCACAAAATATTCACCATCTACGAAACAGCCAAGGAAGCCATGGCACTGGGGATGAACAGGTAGTAACCAGAAAGCTGATTCTATATCCACTTTTGCCATCATAGCCCCAATGCCCGCCCGCCTGACCAGGTTTGTGGCCCGGTCGAAGGGTGCATACGGATGAGTATTCCTTGCCAATTCCATCGTTGACTGAACCACCCCGAGGATAAGACAGGTGCTGAATCAGCCGGAATTTCCCAGGCTCCTTCTTTTTCACTATGCCCAAGGGGGGAATTACTAAACCTTGAAACGGGGAAGAGGAAAAGGGGCCAGCCATTCTTCCTAACTCCACTTCCTCCTGTATTTTTTCAGCTGCTACCCCTGGGAAATCCTTGACGGACTTTAGGTTCCTGAGCCTTGAATCGGTGGGCAAGAGGGTACACAGGATTGTGAACCCTTCCCGGAAACCCTCCAGAAGCAGGGTGACAGCCCCTGCTTTTCCCTGCAATCTACCGTAGCATTCTAGCCAGCATTGCGTCCAACCGTATGGGTGTCCGGCCCTTTTTGAACGGGCTCTCCTGCTCGGATCCCTTCGTTCATTCTATTGCACCTTGCGAGAGCATGCTCGCCACCGCAGTTTGAGCAGGCATGTTTAAATCGACAGTTCCGTGCCCACTTGCAGCTGCCTTCGTTGAAAGAGTGGCATTTCACACGATCTGTTGGGCCCGTCACGGCGGGGCCTCTAGCCCCACCTGGATTCCAACGAAAAGGCGGCATGACCCGCATAGGAGTAGTTATGTTTAGCCAGTAGGCCACTGCCTTATCGCTCCACGCCATTGACAGCCTAGACGACATGTACTGGCGTTATTCTTCGTCATACCGCCACCACGCCGTCCCCCCATATGTCCGATATGCGTTTCTAATTTCTTCTAGGCATACAAACAAACCCGAGCACTGCTCCGGGTGTCTCTCCCCCATTACGCAGGCCATTATTGCAAATGCCTGCAGTCAGTTGTCAAAAGTCCTCGGGAAACGCCTATGAGGAGTTCTCCTGTCTTCCCCCTCCCTAGGAAACCGTTCTTGTGAATCCAACAATCAGATATGGGCAACAAAGAAAACAATTCTATGAATTCCTTGTGTCAGATTTTTTCTTTTATTTCAAGAGGTAAGTGTGCCCCTAAGTTATCCTGACCGTACACGATCGACTGTCTCATGGTAGTATCCGCCACTCTGCTCTCCTCTGCTCACCTGCTGAGAGAATCCCCCGGTTGGAGCTATTGCTACTCCCAGGCTCGCTGGCGGGTTTGCGAAACTACCGTCCACGGCGCTGTGGAGGACCAGCCTCGCGGGGCGACATGGTTCCGAACACACTTTTCCGTGTTGTGAGTCTGCATGAGGGACGTTAGGGAGGTCATGAACAGAGACGCCCTGGGAGAGGTCCTCCCCCCCCCCCCCCGGAAATGGTTCTCTCAACTGACTTTCCCCTTCCAGGAGTAGCTGCCAGCCCGGGAAGGCCTTGCTGATCTGAGGGAACGGGGGTCCGTGCCCGTCCTGTTTGCCCTAGAGCCCCCTTCCCCATCTCTCAAGCAGGTGCAGCTGCAGCCGCACGATCCTCCACTCTGCGATCTGGTTCTGGGTCTGGGGAAGCATGAGGAACAATCAGTAGATCTCCTGTGTCTGTGCCCCGGTGACCTCGCAGTCAGTTCCCCCCCCAGAGGAGTATTCAGATTCCGCCACTGTAGGGGCTCTATACCGTACGGTCTCTCTCTGGTCTGGGGGCCCAGGAGGGTCAATGACATCACAAACCCGGTCATGTCCCTGAGTCCCTTTGACAGTCCCTGTATCCTGAGGGATGTCAGGGCTGGTAGAGCCGAGCTGTGGCCTAACTCTTTTGTCAGGTGATTTTTGTCTCTTTGCTGGCGTCGAGGTAAAGGTCAAAGGACTGTACCTGTTCGTCGACTTCCGGACCCGAGTGGGGTGCGTCCGTCACTGGAACCTCATTGATTACCAACCAGACTGTCGTTGGCCCTCATCTCATCCATCACTAGGTTTTGTTTCCCCCTAGTGGTCTCTTTGCTCCTACTGGTCTCTGCAACTGCGTTGCGCCGTCCCTGCGAAACACCTGCGCTACTGGCAGTGGGTGTGGCAGGGAGCCTTTAGGGGCTTTTTTAGAGCTCCTTGTATTTTTGCTGTTATCCCTCGAGCCCCGGGGCTGAGCAGGGGTGTTGCCGGTCTGCTGCAGGCATTGGGGCAAGTCGCTGGGTGGTGGCCGGACGGCTAGGCCCTCGCCCGCACCTCCCGTTGGCACTGCCTTCTCTGCTGTGGGCGGGATAAGCTCTTGGCTCTCACAAAACCTATCCGTGACCCCCATACTCTCCATGGCCCTGTTGCCCAAATCCAGGCTGGTACGCTGCTCCGTGGGACTAATGGGCCTATCTAGGCTAAAGGGAACACCCACTGGGCCCAGGTCACCGGTCACTACAGGCCGGGCCTGTGCCCTGGTGGACGCACCCTCCCCGCTTAAGGCCCTTGGGTCCATCCTATTCTGGACCCACCTAACTCCATGGCTTAGAGCCCTGGTTCTAACCATGGCTAACAACGCTTCTAAATCCCCAGGGTCCATGACAGGACACACACCACAAACACAGCAGGGGGAAGGAACTGGCACAAACTGACGGGGGAGCAAGCGCCAGGGACAGCACAATGACAGGACACACAATGCACACCCAATGGGAACCTCTTAAATTATTTTTTGTATTACATACACCGGAGCGCAGCGTGAGCTGCTTGTCTGGGCAATGGCCGGCGCAGAGTGAGGGAAAAGCCCGCGAACTGGGCGTAAATCCCTCCCCCTGACCCCTGGCCAATCAGGAACGCCCAGGCTCCGCCGGGTCACGCTGCACTGCGTCAGACCCGGCGTGCCTGGGCTGCCTCCGCGCCGGCCAATTCAACTGGCTTCCATGTGCGGGCTCTGAACGAGTTACGGGCTCCGAGCTGCGATTCCTAGCAATTTGTCAAATCACAAGTTACTTCCCTCCAATTAGAGGCGCCATTGCCTGTTGAATACGAATTGCCTCACCTGTGTTCACACTGTGTTACATTGAAATCCTGACTTCTCTGGGGAGCCTTGAGGAGAGGTTTGGGGACCAGTGGTATAACCCATTTTATCAATCACAGAAGGTGACTATCATATAATATGTCTGGGGGGTGAGGACATATACAAAGAGATACATCCCAGGTTACCTGTGATATGAACGGATTACACTATATGTAATTAACAGGATAAAAATGAACCTGGAGTTGTGGGAGGGGTTGGACCTCCCCCCCCCCCCCCTATAAATACCTCCTCCCCTAATCTAACCCCCAGCTGGCGTCAAGCTTCCCACCCACCTCACTCTTCTCTCTAGCTTCTTTGCACTCTCCCTGTCTCTCTAATCAGGCTAGGACAACATAGCCAAACATGCCGCACCCCAAGATGCTATCACTAGAGAGAAAGCCCCGGCTACAAGAACAATGTCCGCTGGAAATCTGTTTCTTACCACCATATTTAAAAATATGTTGAGCTGTGAGTAAGAATTTCCACAAATAGCCTGTCTCAGTATTACAGGACATAGAGTCGATGAATAGACATTATACAAATCACATATATAGTTGTGAGCGTACGGGTCGTTGCTCACGCTTGCGGGCTCGCGTAGCGAGCCCGCGGCCCTCGCGAAGCCGAAGGCGCTCCATGCCAGCAACTGAGGCCCCTCGCGAAGCGAGGGCCTCAGTTGCTGGCGAGGTCACTGGGCAAGGGCCTCAAACCCTCGCAAACTTCACGTCGCTACTCAAAAAACACGACACACAAATTACGACACTCGCTAAATTTTACGAGGAACGCAAACAACGTACGAAACACGTTACCACACATTACGACCTCGCAAACATCGGACGCAACACGCCGACATACAAACATTTAAAACACAATACATACACACAGCACATACATAAAAACCTTACCTACACCAAGAGGGAGCACCCAGGACCTCAAAAATGCAACTTACACCTCGATTTTACTCGAAATAAAAGAGTTTTCAGACAAAAAAAAAACTAAGCGACAGAAAAAATGGGCGCCGAACAAAACGAAAACGAGGCTACAGCACTCTAAACTCGCAAAACACCACAAGAAACTCGCAAAACGCCACAAACCACCTACGGATATTCATACCACACAGTGCACACATTCAGCATGCTTACACAGCAGCTCCACACCACTAATGCTCCAGCAACATCAACACAGATTGCCAGCTCTTCATCACAATGCTTCAAAATAGGTACACTATATTCATTTATTAATGTATTACATATTTCATTATTACACACCAAACAGCATTAGCTACCTTACAATTTCATTGCCGTCATTTTTTGACGGGCAATTCGCTAGTAATAAAGAATGGTTATATGGGTAATGGCCGTAGTACTATCTTATCATTATGCCACATCACCAGTAATACTAATTGTATGGTGAAGATAGGGTTAAAAGGTTAAGGTCTAAATCGTAAGACCCTACAACTAAATAAACATTAGTGTCTCTGTGTCTCCCCCCTCCCACTCCTCTGTGTCTATCCCCCCCTCTTCCCTCCCCTGTGTCTCTTTGCCCCCTCTTCTCTCCCCTGTGTCTCTTTCCCCCTCTTCTCTCCCCTGCGTCTCGTTCTCCCCTGTGTCTCTTTCCCCCTCCTCTCTCCCTTGTGTCTCTTTCCCCCTCCTCTCTCCCCTGTGTCTCTTTCCCCCCTTCTCTCTCTCTCCCCCGTGTCTTTTTCCCCCTTCTCTCTCCCCTGTGTCTCTTTCGCCCATCCTCTTTCCCTCTCCTCCCTCCCCTGTGTCTCTCCTCCCTCCCCTCCTTCCTCCCCTGTTTCTCTCTCCCCTCCTTCCTACCCTGTATCTTTCTCTCCCCTTCCTCCATCCCCTGTGTCTCTCTCTCTCCCCCTCCTCCCTCCCCTGTGTCTCTCCTCCCTCCCCTCCTTCCTCCCCTGTTTCTCTCTCCCCTCCTTCCTACCCTGTATCTTTCTCTCCCCTCCCTCCATCCCCTGTGTCTCTCTCTCTCCCCCTCCTCCCTCCCCTGTGTCTCTCCTCCCTCCCCTCCTTCCTCCCCTGTTTCTCTCTCACCTCCTTCCTACCCTGTATCTTTCTCTCCCCTTCCTCCATCCCCTGTGTCTCTCTCTCTCCCCTCCTCCCTCCCCTGTGTCTCTCCTCCCTCCCCTCCTTCCTCCCCTGTTTCTCTCTCCCCTCCTTCCTACCCTGTATCTTTATCTCCCCTTCCTCCATCCCCTGTGTCTCTCCCCCTCCTCCCTCCCCTGTGTCTCTCCTCCCTCCCCTCCTTCCAACCCTGTTTCTCTCTCCCCTCCTTCCTACCCTGTATCTTTTTCTCCCCCTTTCCTCCATCCCCTGTGTCTCTCTCTCTCCCCCTCCTCCCTCCCCTGTGTCTCTCCTCCCTCCCCTCCTTCCTCCCCTGTTTCTCTCTCCCCTCCTTCCTACCCTGTATCTTTCTCTCCCCTTCCTCCATCCCCTGTGTCTCTCTCTCTCCCCCTCCTCCCTCCCCTGTGTCTCTCCTCCCTCCCCTCCTTCCTCCCCTGTTTCTCTCTCCCCTCCTTCCTACCCTGTATCTTTCTCTCCCCTTCCTCCATCCCCTGTGTCTCTCTCTCTCCCCCTCCTCCCTCCCCTGTGTCTCTCCTCCCTCCCCTCCTTCCTCCCCTGTTTCTCTCTCCCCTCCTTCCTACCCTGTATCTTTCTCTCCCCTTCCTCCATCCCCTGTGTCTCTCTCTCTCCCCTCCTCCCTCCCCTGTGTCTCTCCTCCCTCCCCTCCTTCCTCCCCTGTTTCTCTCTCCCCTCCTTCCTACCCTGTATCTTTATCTCCCCTTCCTCCATCCCCTGTGTCTCTCCCCCTCCTCCCTCCCCTGTGTCTCTCCTCCCTCCCCTCCTTCCAACCCTGTTTCTCTCTCCCCTCCTTCCTACCCTGTATCTTTTTCTCCCCCTTTCCTCCATCCCCTGTGTCTCTCTCTCTCCCCCTCCTCCCTCCCCTGTGTCTCTCCTCCCTCCCCTCCTTCCTCCCCTGTTTCTCTCTCCCCTCCTTCCTACCCTGTATCTTTCTCTCCCCTTCCTCCATCCCCTGTGTCTCTCCCCCTCCTCCATCCCCTGTGTCTCTCCTCCCTCCCCTCCTTCCAACCCTGTTTCTCTCTCCCCTCCTTCCTACCCTGTATCTTTCTCTCCCCTTCCTCCATCCCCTGTGTCTCTCCCCCTCCTCCATCCCCTGTGTCTCTCCTCCCTCCCCTCCTTCCTACCCTGTATCTTTATCTCCCCTTCCTCCATCCCCTGTGTCTCTCCCCCTCCTCCCTCCCCTGTGTCTCTCCTCCCTCCCCTCCTTCCAACCCTGTTTCTCTATCCCCTCCTTCCTACCCTGTATCTTTTTCTCCCCCTTTCCTCCATCCCCTGTGTCTCTCTCTCTCCCCCTCCTCCCTCCCCTGTGCCTCTCCTCCCTCCCCTCCTTCCTCCCCTGTTTCTCTCTCCCCTCCTTCCTACCCTGTATCTTTCTCTCCCCTTCCTCCATCCCCTGTGTCTCTCTCTCTCCCCCTCCTCCCTCCCCTGTGTCTCTCCTCCCTCCCCTCCTTCCTCCCCTGTTTCTCTCTCCCCTCCTTCCTACCCTGTATCTTTCTCTCCCCTTCCTCCATCCCCTGTGTCTCTCTCTCTCTCCCTCCTCCCTCCCCTGTGTCTCTCCTCCCTCCCCTCCTTCCTCCCCTGTTTCTCTCTCCCCTCCTTCCTACCCTGTATCTTTCTCTCCCCTTCCTCCATCCCCTGTGTCTCTCTCTCTCCCCTCCTCCCTCCCCTGTGTCTCTCCTCCCTCCCCTCCTTCCTCCCCTGTTTCTCTCTCCCCTCCTTCCTACCCTGTATCTTTATCTCCCCTTCCTCCATCCCCTGTGTCTCTCCCCCTCCTCCCTCCCCTGTGTCTTTCCTCCCTCCCCTCCTTCCAACCCTGTTTCTCTCTCCCCTCCTTCCTACCCTGTATCTTTTTCTCCCCCTTTCCTCCATCCCCTGTGTCTCTCTCTCTCCCCCTCCTCCCTCCCCTGTGTCTCTCCTCCCTCCCCTCCTTCCTCCCCTGTTTCTCTCTCCCCTCCTTCCTACCCTGTATCTTTCTCTCCCCTTCCTCCATCCCCTGTGTCTCTCTCTCTCCCCTCCTCCCTCCCCTGTGTCTCTCCTCCCTCCCCTCCTTCCTCCCCTGTTTCTCTCTCCCCTCCTTCCTACCCTGTATCTTTATCTCCTCTTCCTCCATCCCCTGTGTCTCTCCCCCTCCTCCCTCCCCTGTGTCTCTCCTCCCTCCCCTCCTTCCTCCCCTGTTTCTCTCTCCCCTCCTTCCTACCCTGTATCTTTCTCTCCCCTTCCTCCATCCCCTGTGTCTCTCTCTCTCTCCCCCTCCTCCATCCCCTGTGTCTCTTTCCCCCCTCTGGCACTGCGCTGTGCGCACTGCGGCATGTACGGAATCCATACAAATAGTCTCTAAAGCGCCCAGGCGCTCCCTCTGGAACATTACGCACTTTAGAAACTATATTAGTGATTACAAAATAAGTCGCTATTATATCCAGTCCTTAGTAGTAACATGCAGCTAGGCTATGTCACTGCACTAGATTGTACCAACCTATCTGAAGAGACTTGATATAATAGTGTCTTACCCTAGAGCGTATTCCGACCACCATTAATGCCTTAAACGTTATAACAAACAACTCTGAGCCTAGTAGGCCCGAAAACTCACAGAAAAGGTTCTTGTGGATCCAGAGTACCTAACCAGGGCCCGAGGCCCAACATTACACCACACAATAATGTAAAAAGGTGGCACATGCTCTTAAGTCTCATGGCCATTGTAATAGCCATTATATGGGCTGGGGTCCATGAGTCCAGGACCACTAAGCTATTTCTGCACATGCCTATGGATGGGTATAAGCCGCACTGTGCGGGAGGGATCATTGGGAGTTCATTATACAACTAAATCCTAACATCAATTCAGCAATTTCAAAAAGGAAAACACTTTTTTTACATGGCTTTTATGGCATTACTGGTGAATTTGTGAATAACAATGGCCTAGGCATAGCGGTTGGAGCTTAAATGCTCATTCAATAAAAGTCAAATAAGTAAATAGCTTTTATTTTTTATTAACACTCACATTTTTTAATGTATTTGCTTTAAGTTGTCCTGCTGAAATATATGTTCTAGGATATAATGCACCTTATGTGTCTAAAAAAGCCCGAAATCTGCTTCTAGCACAAAAACCCAAGACACGCAATATTTCCACTGAAATTAAGAGATCATGTGAACAATACCACAAATATACCACTAGATGGCAAGAGAACACAACACAGCCATGTGGAATTGCGCCATCAATAGAATGCAGACACACATGTTTTTTACACGTGTGTTCCAGATTGGTTAGGCACTACATAAAGTAATTCCATGGAGTACTATTTAATGACCGGTAATTAACAAGTACTTAATGTTATTCAAAAACATTGCATTTTCTTACAGTAATCGCACATTGAAGTTGACAATTTTTACCAGCCTTTCTGATCCTCCCACTAAGCACGGACTGGTAGTCATGCACTATGAATCTATGAGGGATTTTCATTTTTAACCGGCACATTTTAGATATGGCAATAAATTGCATATTAAGCTCTAAAATAATGAGTTCTCTCTGGGGATATGTGGAGTTCAAATTATGGAAAGCACAAACACTCCAAATGAAACAACGTGCACTGAGTCAGGTGGGATCTAAGCCGAGAAATATGACGCGTGCACTAAATAGACTAAGATACCACCATTTTTATTTTAGGAATTCTAAACTATATAAACCCTAGGACCTTTCCTGTTTTCTGACAGCCAGCAGAGGCGGCCACTAGGTGGCGGAGCAGAGATTTTAGTCAGTTTCTTAGTTTTAGAGTCTAGGGTTAGATTTAGGTTAGGGGGTTAGGGTTTATGGTTAGTGTTAGGGTTTAAAGTTAGATTTAGGATTAAGGTTTAGGGGTTAGGGTTAGTGTTAGGGTTAGATTTAGGGTTAGTGTTAGAGTTAGATTTAGGCTAAAGGTTAGATTTCGGGGTTAGGGTTAGATTTAGATTTCGGGGTTAGGGTTAGATTTAGGGTTAAGGTTTAGGGTTAGGTTTAGGGGTTAGGGTTAGATTAAGGGTTAAGGTTTAGGGTTAGTGTTAGATTTAGAGGTTGGGGTTTAAAGTTAGTGTCAGATTTAGGGTTTAGTGTTGGGGTTATATTTAGGATTAAGGTTTTGGGGTTAGGGTTAGATTTAGGGTTAAGATTTAGGGATTAGGGTTAGTGTTAGATTTAGGAGTTAGGGATAGTGTTAGGATTTAGGGTTAGATTTAGGGTTAATGTTTAAAAGTTAGGCTTAGTGTTAGTTTTAGGGATTATGGGTTTAGGGCTAGTGTTAGGGTTTAGGGGTTAGGGTTTGCGGTTAATGTTAGATTTAGGGGTTATGGGTTTAGGGATAGATTTATGGTTAAGGGTTAGTGTTAGGGTTTTAGGGTTAGATTAAAGAGTTAAGGTTTAGGGGTTAGGGTTAGATTTAGGGGCTTGTGTTTAGGGTTAGGGCTTAGGGTAGTGGCAGATGATATGCTTTACACTAATAAGAAATTGATTAAAATCTCATCCATGCCACCTAGTGGCTGATAGCCTCCACTGCTGGCGGTCATAAAACAGGAATAATTTAAACCCTAAAGTTAATACTAATGTTACATAAAAATAAGTTAAAGGACCTCACTTAATACAGCAAATGTTCTTAAGACCGCGCTGCAATACGCAGCTGTTGCTTTAAGGCAGGTTTCCTTGCACTATATTACAATTACTTGGCACATACATGAATCTTGTAAGGTGTCTTTTGGCGCGATACCTGCCATAAATAAGATCAACACAGTGTATCCCTGGCGTATCTTTATTGCGCGCTCCAAATGGAGAAATCGTCCAATATTGGTGTGTTTTTTTATAAATTGGTATAAATTGATAATTCTTCTCACTAAGGCTCTAACTATACTTGCTTTTGGGTAGAAGTTCACTAACTAAAAATATGCTCTGTGCTTATATAGAGCCCTATTCAATTGGCCGAATCGCAATTGAATGAGGCCCATAGTACGGTCCGGGATTATAGACGGCCTGGCCCCGCCCCTGTGTGACACGTTATGGGTGTGGCCATCCTGAGAGCGAGGCCTGGAGCGCACACAGACTGGGCTGCCTAATGTCATCCAGCAGCAAGCCGTATGTGTTGGAGCAGCCAGGAGGAGACCCCAGGGGGTAAACACAGGGCGCTATACGCACAACCTCCCGCATACTGAGGGGACTTTGATCTTATGAATACTAATCTGGGCCTACATTAAGTGGGATAGCCTTGCAGGTCCTGAAAGGACCATAAATTACAAATCAATAGGCGATGCAGCCTGTACTTTGCAGTGGCAGGGCACGTCCTTTTCAAGCCATTCTTGTTGTTGTTGTTGCAGCAGATTGTGCGAGTAGTTGTAGATGGCTTGTGATTTTTGGTCCTTTCAGAACCTGTAGACACACTCTCTGCAGGGAAGGAAGTGGTTGAAGGGATAACTTGGTTAAATAAAATAGCTTATAAAACGCAGAAATATTCCAATGGTGACATATATAAATATGGCAGGGATCTTTCCTGTTTCCTGCCAGCCAGCAGTGGCGGTCAGTGGCCACTAAGTGGCAAAACTGAGGTTTTCGTCAATTTTTTGTTAGTGTAAAGCTTATTATCTGCCACTACCCTAACCCTAAACCTAACCATAAACAACACAGTCAAACCATAACTTCTAGCCTTAACCCAACCCCTAAATCTAACCCTAACCTTAACCCAATCCCTACATCTAACCATAACTTCTAGCCTTAACCCAACCACTAAATCTAACCCTAACCTTAACCCAATCCCTACATCTAACCATAACTTCTAGCCTTAACCCAACCACTAAATCTAACCCTAACCTTAACCCAATCCCTACATCTAACCATAACTTCTAACCCTAACCCAACCCCTAAATCTAACCCTAACTTCTAACCTTAACCCAACCCCTAAATCTAACCCTAACCTTAACCCAACCCCTACATGTAACCCTAACTTCTAACCTTAACCCATCCCCTAAATCTAACCCTAACTTCTAATCTTAACCCAACCCCTAAATCTAAACCTAACTTCTAACCTTATCCCAACCCATAAATCTAACCCTAACCTTAACCCAGCTCCTAAATATAACCCTAACTTCTAACCTTAACCCAACCCCTAAATCTAACCCCTAACCATAACTTCTAACCTTAACCCAACCCCTAAATCTAACCCCTAACCACAAAATCTAACCCAAACCCCCTAATCTAACCTAGGAAATTGTCAAAAATCTTCTGGAGGGTAGAAAACAGGAAATGTCTATATTGCAGCGAACCGAAAGGCCCATCTAGTCCTCCCATTAAACATGGCTTTATTATATATCAGAATATCATTGTGTTTTAACCCTAATTCTTCCACCTTCAAATCATGACTCCTTGTTCTTGTATTCCTCTTTGTACTTCTCTTCTGAACTTTATTAAATCTTCTGACATATGTGTTTCAGCACAGTAGTAGATTAAAGGAACGGTCTTCTGGTAGAGTTAGTAAAGGTTAAAACCTGAATGGAAAAGCTAGTGTGGGTAGATCTAGAAAAAGGAAAATAAGGCCAGTAGTGACATCATAGCCTAGGAATGTGGTGATGTCATTAAAGATGCGCTGAATCATATTTATTATTTTTTGAAGAAAATGTGCAAAATGTCCTTAAAAAAATGAACTACAAATAATTTGAAATTAATTATTTTAAAATCCCTTTGTGATGGGGCTTTGTGTCATTGTATCTTGTGATGTCACTGTGGGCAATAAATCTGTGCCACCCGGGCGTACCGCAGTGCATACAAAGGTGCAGCACATCCCATGCCAGTGTGGTGGCAAATGATGCATTTGTGAGGTTCCCCTCTGAGGTTCTCCATCTTCCCCAGTTTTCCTTGTTTCACACAAAATAATATATGCATGGCGGGATTACCCAATAGGCCAACTAGGCAGCCGCCCAGTGGCGCTTCCCTGTGAGGAGCGCCACTTTAAAAAAATGAAATGTTGCAGTTCATAGACTGGCTACTAGGGGGTAACCACCTAAAACAAGACGGTTACAACAAGAAAGGGAACTTACACATACAGAAAAGGCAAAAATGGGTCTGTGCATACGTTGCGTACTCACTCGCAGGGGCTCCTCCACTTCACTGCTTAGGGGCTCCAAAAAGGTAGATCCGGCCATGGATATATGGTAATATGGCAACATCTTTATCATTTGAATTAAATAAATAGTACATTTGTGTTCACATTTAGACGTCTAAAAATAAGTTAAACTTATTTCCTGTGAAGAATTTTAATAAATACAGTTGTTGCATTGCACTCTGGGAATGCTGGGTGGGAAATGCAAATGGGTCTACAATGTCTTTCCACTCTTTAATCCAATACTGCTTTAAATATGGCTCCTTTTAGCATATGCCTGCTGTTCTAAAGTAATTTGCGATCAAAGAGTGAAAATGCATTGTGCGCTCATTTGCATATCTCTGTCCAGTTTCCCAGCATGCAGTGCAATAACTGTATTTCTGGGGATTCTGAGCAGGGAATACATTTAACTTATTTTTAGTTGATTTACATGTTAACACAAATATACTATTTCTTTATTTACTGTACTCTGTATGGTGAAGGGCTCCTATCACGTTTTGCTCGCCATATGGTAAATTATGTTTTCATTTAAATTCATCGAGATAGTGACCCGGTCCTGACTGCTGTCCCTAGCTATGTTTCACCCTGTACTTACTAGATAGTGACCCGGTCCTGACTGCTGTCCCTAGCTATGTATCGCCCTGTACTTACTAGATAGTGACCCGATCCTGACTGCTGTCCCTAGCTATGTATCGCCTTGTACTTACTAGATAGTGACCTGGTCCTGACTGCTGTCCCTAGCTATGTATCACTCTGTACTTACTAGATAGTGACCCGGTCCTGACTGCTGTCCCTAGCTATGTATCGCCATGTACTTACTAGATAGTGATCCGGTCCTGACTGCTGTCCCTAGCTATGTATCGCCCTGTACTTACTAGATAGTGATCCGGTCCTGACTGCTGTCCCTAGCTATGTATCGCCCTGTATTTACTAGATAGTGACCCGGTCCTGACTGCTGACCCTAGCTATGTATCACTCTGTACTTACTAGATAGTGACCCGGTCCTGACTGCTGTCCCTAGCTATGTATCGCCCTGTACTTACTAGATAGTGACCCGATCCTGACTGCTGTCCCTAGCTATGTATCACCCTGTACTTACTAGATAGTGACCCGGTCCTGACTGCTGTCCCTAGCTATGTATCGCCCTGTATTTACTAGATAGTGACCCGGTCCTGACTGCTGACCCTAGCTATGTATCACTCTGTACTAACTAGATAGTGACCCGATCCTGACTGCTGTCCCTAGCTATGTATCACCCTGTACTTACTAGATAGTGATCCGGTCCTGACTGCTGTCCCTAGCTATGTATCACCCTGTACTTACTAGATAGTGATCCGGCCCTGACTGATGTCCCTAGCTATGTGTCACCCTGTACTTACTAGATAGTGACCCGGTCCTGACTGCTGTCCCTACCTATGTATCGCCCGGTACTTACTAGATAGTGATCTGGTCCTGACTGCTGTCCCTAGCTATGTATCACCCTGTACTTACTAGATAGTGACCTGGTCCTGACTGCTGTCCCTAGCTATGTATCGCCCTGTACTTACTAGATAGTGACCCGGTCCTGACTGCTGTCCCTAGCTATGTATCGCCCTGTACTTACTAGATAGTGACCCGGTCCTGACTGCTGTCCCTAGCTATGTATCGCCCTGTACTTACTAGATAGTGACCCGGTCCTGACTGCTGTCCCTAGCTATGTATCACCCTGTACTTATTAGATAGTGACCCGGTCCTGACTGCTCTCCCTAGCTATGCATCAACCTGTACTTACTAGATAGTGACCCGGTCCTGACTGCTGTCCCTAGCTATGTATCGCCCTGTATTTACTAGATAGTGACCCGGTCCTGACTGCTGTCCCTAGCTATGTATCACCCTGTACTTACTAGATAGTGATCGGGCCCTGACTGCTGTCCCTAGCTATGTATCACCCTGTACTTACTAGATAGTGATCCGGTCCTGGCTGCTGTCCCTAGCTATGTATCACCCTGTACTTACTAGATAGTGACCCGGTCCTGACTGCTGTCCCTAGCTATGTATCGCCCTGTACTTACTAGATAGTGACCCGATCCTGACTGCTCTCCCTAGCTATGCATCAACCTGTACTTACTAGATAGTGACCCGGTCCTGACTGCTGTCCCTAGCTATGTATCGCCCTGTATTTACTAGATAGTGACCCGGTCCTGACTGCTGACCCTAGCTATGTATCACTCTGTACTTACTAGATAGTGACCCGGCCCTGACTGCTGTCCCTAGCTATGTATCGCCTTGTACTTACTAGATAGTGATCCGGTCCTGACTGCTGTCCCTAGCTATGTATCACTCTGTACTTACTAGATAGTGACCCGGTCCTGACTGCTGTCCCTAGCTATGTATCGCCTTGTACTTACTAGATAGTGATCCGGTCCTGACTGCTGTCCCGAGCTATGTATCGTCCTGTACTTACTAGATAGTGACCCGGTCCTGACTGCTGTCCCTAGCTATGTATCACCCTGTACTTACTAGATAGTGATCCGGCCCTGACTGATGTCCCTAGCTATGTATCACCCTGTACTTACTAGATAGTGATCCGGTCCTGACTGCTGTCCCTAGCTATGTATCACCCTGTACTTACTAGATAGTGAACCGGTCCTGACTGCTGTCCCCAGCTATGTATCACCCTGTACTTACTAGATAGTGATCCGGTCCTGACTGCTGTCCCGAGCTATGTATCGTCCTGTACTTACTAGATAGTGACCCGGTCCTGACTGCTGTCCCTAGCTATGTATCACCCTGTACTTACTAGATAGTGATCCGGTCCTGACTGCTGTCCCTAGCTATGTATCACCGTGTACTTACTAGATAGTGACCCGGTCCTGACTGCTGTCCCTAGCTATGTATCTCCCTGTACTTACTAGATAGTGACCCGGTCCTGACTGCTGTCCCTAGCTATGTATCACCCTGTACTTACTAGATAGTGACCCGGTCCTGACCGCTGTCCCTCGTTATGTATCACCCTGTACTTACTAGATAGTGATCCGGTCCTGACTGCTGTCCCTAGCTATGTATCACTCTGTACTTACTAGATAGTGATCCGGCCCTGACTGCTGTCCCTAGCTATGTATCACTCTGTACTTACTAGATAGTGACCCGGTCCTGACTGCTGTCCCTAGCTATGTATCGCCTTGTACTTACTAGATAGTGATCCGGTCCTGACTGCTGTCCCTAGCTATGTATCGCCCTGTATTTACTAGATAGTGACCCGGTCCTGACTGCTGACCCTAGCTATGTATCACTCTGTACTTACTAGATAGTGACCCGGTCCTGACTGCTGTCCCTAGCTATGTATCGCCCTGTACTTACTAGATAGTGACCCGATCCTGACTGCTGTCCCTAGCTATGTATCACCCTGTACTTACTAGATAGTGACCCGGTCCTGACTGCTGTCCCTAGCTATGTATCGCCCTGTATTTACTAGATAGTGACCCGGTCCTGACTGCTGACCCTAGCTATGTATCACTCTGTACTTACTAGATAGTGACCCGGTCCTGACTGCTGTCCCTAGCTATGTATCGCCCTGTACTTACTAGATAGTGACCCGATCCTGACTGCTGTCCCTAGCTATGTATCACCCTGTACTTACTAGATAGTGATCCGGTCCTGACTGCTGTCCCTAGCTATGTATCACCCTGTACTTACTAGATAGTGATCCGGCCCTGACTGATGTCCCTAGCTATGTGTCACCCTGTACTTACTAGATAGTGACCCGGTCCTGACTGCTGTCCCTAGCTATGTATTGCCCTGTACTTACTAGATAGTGACCCGGTCCTGACTGCTGTCCCTAGCTATGTATCGCCCTGTACTTACTAGATAGTGACCCGATCCTGACTGCTCTCCCTAGCTATGCATCAACCTGTACTTACTAGATAGTGACCCGGTCCTGACTGCTGTCCCTAGCTATGTATCGCCCTGTATTTACTAGATAGTGACCCGGTCCTGACTGCTGTTCCTAGCTATGTATCACCCTGTACTTACTAGATAGTGATCGGGCCCTGACTGCTGTCCCTAGCTATGTATCACCCTGTACTTACTAGATAGTGATCCGGTCCTGGCTGCTGTCCCTAGCTATGTATCACCCTGTACTTACTAGATAGTGACCCGGTCCTGACTGCTGTCCCTAGCTATGTATCGCCCTGTACTTACTAGATAGTGACCCGATCCTGACTGCTCTCCCTAGCTATGCATCAACCTGTACTTACTAGATAGTGACCCGGTCCTGACTGCTGTCCCTAGCTATGTATCGCCCTGTATTTACTAGATAGTGACCCGGTCCTGACTGCTGACCCTAGCTATGTATCACTCTGTACTTACTAGATAGTGACCCGGTCCTGACTGCTGTCCCTAGCTATGTATCGCCTTGTACTTACTAGATAGTGATCCGGTCCTGACTGCTGTCCCTAGCTATGTATCACTCTGTACTTACTAGATAGTGACCCGGTCCTGACTGCTGTCCCTAGCTATGTATCGCCTTGTACTTACTAGATAGTGATCCGGTCCTGACTGCTGTCCCTAGCTATGTATCACCCTGTACTTACTAGATAGTGACCCGGTCCTGGCTGCTGTCCCTCGCTAGGTATCACCCTGTACTTACTAGATAGTGACCCGGTCCTGACCGCTGTCCCTAGCTATGTATCTCCCTGTACTTACTAGATAGTGACCCGGTCCTGACTGCTGTCCCTAGCTATGTATCACCCTGTACTTACTAGATAGTGATCCGGTCCTGACTGCTGTCCCTAGCTATGTATCACCCTGTACTTAGTAGATAGTGACCCGGTCCTGACTGCTGTCCCTAGCTATGTATCGCCTGTACTTACTAGATAGTGACCCGGTCCTGACTGCTGTCCCTAGCTATGTATCGCCTGTACTTACTAGATAGTGACCCGGTCCTGACTGCTGTCCTTAGCTATGTATCACCCTGTACTTACTAGATAGTGATCCGGTCCTTACTGCTGTCCCTAGCTATGTATCACCCTGTACTTACTAGATAGTGATCCGGTCCTGACTGCTGTCCCTACCTATGTATCACCCTGTACTTACTAGATAGTGACCCGGTCCTGACTGCTGTCCCTAGCTATGTATCGCCCTGTACTTACTAGATAGTGACCCAGTCCTGACTGCTGTCCCTAGCTATGTATCGCCCTGTCCTTACTAGATAGTGACCCAGTCCTGACTGCTGCCCCTAGCTATGTATCACCCTGTACTTAGTAGATAGTGACCCAGTCCTGACTGCTGTCCCTAGCTATGTATCGCACTGTCCTTACTAGATAGTGACCCAGTCCTGACTGCTGTCCCTAGCTATGTATCACCCTGTACTTACTAGATAGTGACCCGGTCCTGACTGCTGTCCCGAGCTATGTATCTCCCTGTACTTACTAGATAGTGACCCGGTCCTGACTGCTGTCCCTAGCTATGTATCTCCCTGTACTTACTAGAGAGTGACCCCGTCCTGACCGCTGTCCCGAGCTATGTATCTCCCTGTACTTACTAGATAGTGACCCGGTCCTGACTGCTGTCCCTACCTATGTATCACCCTGTACTTACTAGATAGTGATCCGGTCCTGACTGCTGACCCTCGCTATGTATCACCCTGTACTTACTAGATAGTGATCCGGCCCTGACCGCTGTCCCTAGCTATGTATCACCCTGTACTTACTAGATAGTGACCCGGTCCTGACTGCTGTCCCTAGCTATGTATCACTCTGTACTTACTAGATAGTGACCCGGTCCTGACTGCTGTCCTTAGCTATGTATCTCCCTTTACTTACTAGATAGTGATCCGGCCCTGACCGCTGTCCCTAGCTATGTATCACCCTGTACTTACTAGATAGTGACCCGGTCCTGACTGCTGTCCCTAGCTATGTATCACTCTGTACTTACTAGATAGTGACCCGGTCCTGACTGCTGTCCTTAGCTATGTATCTCCCTGTACTTACTAGAGAGTGACCCCGTCCTGACCGCTGTCCCGAGCTATGTATCTCCCTGTACTTACTAGATAGTGACCCGGTCCTGACTGCTGTCCCGAGCTATGTATCACCCTGTACTTACTAGATAGTGACCCGGTCCTGACTGCTGTCCCTAGCTATGTATCACCCTGTACTTACTAGATAGTGACCCAGTCCTGACTGCTGTCCCTAGCTATGTATCACCCTGTACTTACTAGATAGTGATCCGGTCCTGACTGCTGTCCCTGGGCTATGTATCTCCCTGTACTTACTAGAGAGTGATCCGGTCCTGACTGCTGTCCCTAGCTATGTATCACCCCGTACTTACTAGATAGTGACTCGGTCCTGACTGCTGTCCCTAGCTATGTATCCCCTGTACTTACTAGAGAGTGATCCGGTCCTGACTGCTGTCCCTAGCTATGTATCACCCTGTACTTACTAGATAGTGACCCGGTCCTGACTGCTGTCCCTAGCTATGTATCACCCTGTACTTACTAGATAGTGACCCGGTCCTGACTGCTGTCCCTAGGTATGTATCACCCTGTACTTACTAGATAGTGACCCGGTCCTGACTGCTGTCCCCAGCTATGTATCACTCTGTACTTACTAGATAGTGACCCGGTCCTGACTGCTGTCCCTAGCTATGTATCACCCTGTACTTACTAGATAGTGACCCGGTCCTGACTGCTGACCCTAGCTATGTATCACCCTGTACTTACTAGAGAGTGATCCGGTCCTGACTGCTGTCCCCAGCTATGTATCGCCTGTACTTACTAGATAGTGATCCGGTCCTGACTGCTGTCCCCAGCTATGTATCACTCTGTACTTACTAGATAGTGACCCGGTCCTGACTGCTGTCCCTAGCTATGTATCACCCTGTACTTACTAGATAGTGATCCGGTCCTGACTGCTGTCCCTAGCTATGTATCACCGTGTACTTACTAGATAGTGACCCGGTCCTGACTGCTGTCCCTAGCTATGTATCACCGTGTACTTACTAGATAGTGACCCGGTCCTGACTGCTGTCCCTAGCTATGTATCATCCTGTACTTACTAGATAGTGACCCGGTCCTGACTGCTGTCCCTAGCTATGTATCACCCTGTACTTACTAGATAGTGATCCGGTCCTGACTGCTGTCCCTAGCTATGTATCGCCCTATACTTACTAGATAGTGATCCGGCCCTGACTGCTGTCCCTAGGTATGTATCACCCTGTACTTACTAGATAGAGATCCGGTCCTGACTGCTGTCCCTAGCTATGTATCACCCTGTACTTACTAGATAGTGACCCGGTCCTGGCTGCTGTCCCTCGCTAGGTATCACCCTGTACTTACTAGATAGTGATCCGGTCCTGACTGCTGCCCCTAGCTATGTATCACCCTGTACTTACTAGATAGTGACCCGGCCCTGACTGCTGTCCCTAGCTATGTATCGCCCTGTACTTACTAGATAGTGACCCGGTCCTGACCGCTGTCCCTAGCTATGTATCTCCCTGTACTTACTAGATATTGACCCGGTCCTGACTGCTGTCCCTAGCTATGTATCACCCTGTACTTACTAGATAGTGATCCGGTCCTGACTGCTGTCCCTAGCTATGTATCACCCTGTACTTAGTAGATAGTGACCCAGTCCTGACTGCTGTCCCTAGCTATGTATCGCCCTGTCCTTACTAGATAGTGACCCGGCCCTGACTGCTGTCCCTAGGTATGTATCACCCTGTACTTACTAGATAGTGATCCGGTCCTGACTGCTGTCCCTAGCTATGTATCACCCTGTACTTACTAGATAGTGACCCGGTCCTGGCTGCTGTCCCTCGCTAGGTATCACCCTGTACTTACTAGATAGTGATCCGGTCCTGACTGCTGCCCCTAGCTATGTATCACCCTGTACTTACTAGATAGTGACCCGGCCCTGACTGCTGTCCCTAGCTATGTATCACCCTGTACTTACTAGATAGTGACCCGGTCCTGGCTGCTGTCCCTCGCTATGTATCACCCTGTACTTAGTAGATAGTGACCCAGTCCTGACTGCTGTCCCTAGCTATGTATCGCCCTGTCCTTACTAGATAGTGACCCGGCCCTGACTGCTGTCCCTAGGTATGTATCACCCTGTACTTACTAGATAGTGATCCGGTCCTGACTGCTGTCCCTAGCTATGTATCACCCTGTACTTACTAGATAGTGACCCGGTCCTGGCTGCTGTCCCTCGCTAGGTATCACCCTGTACTTACTAGATAGTGATCCGGTCCTGACTGCTGCCCCTAGCTATGTATCACCCTGTACTTACTAGATAGTGACCCGGTCCTGACTGCTGCCCCTAGCTATGTATCACCCTGTACTTACTAGATAGTGACCCAGTCCTGACTGCTGTCCCTAGCTATGTATCGCCCTGTCCTTACTAGATAGTGACCCAGTCCTGACTGCTGTCCCTAGCTATGTATCACCCTGTACTTACTAGATAGTGACCCGGTCCTGACTGCTGTCCCGAGCTATGTATCTCCCTGTACTTACTAGATAGTGACCCGGTCCTGACTGCTGTCCCTAGCTATGTATCTCCCTGTACTTACTAGAGAGTGACCCCGTCCTGACCGCTGTCCCGAGCTATGTATCTCCCTGTACTTACTAGATAGTGACCCGGTCCTGACTGCTGTCCCTAGCTATGTATCTCCCTGTACTTACTAGATAGTGACCCGGTCCTGACTGCTGTCCCTAGCTATGTATCACCCTGTACTTACTAGATAGTGACCCGGTCCTGACTGCTGTCCCTAGCTATGTATCACCCTGTACTTACTAGATAGTGATCCGGTCCTGACTGCTATCCCTAGCTATGTATCGCCCTGTACTTACTAGATAGTGATCCGGTCCTGACTGCTGTCCCTAGCTATGTATCTCCCTGTACTTACTAGATAGTGATCCGGCCCTGACCGCTGTCCCTAGCTATGTATCACCCTGTACTTACTAGATAGTGACCCGGTCCTGACTGCTGTCCCTAGCTATGTATCACTCTGTACTTACTAGATAGTGACCCGGTCCTGACTGCTGTCCTTAGCTATGTATCTCCCTGTACTTACTAGAGAGTGACCCCGTCCTGACCGCTGTCCCGAGCTATGTATCTCCCTGTACTTACTAGATAGTGACCCGGTCCTGACTGCTGTCCCGAGCTATGTATCTCCCTGTACTTACTAGATAGTGACCCAGTCCTGACTGCTGTCCCTAGCTATGTATCACCCTGTACTTACTAGATAGTGATCCGGTCCTGACTGCTGTCCCTAGCTATGTATCACCCTGTACTTACTAGATAGTGATCCGGTCCTGACTGCTGTCCTTAGCTATGTATCACCCTGTACTTACTAGATAGTGACCCGGTCCTGACTGCTGTCCCTAGCTAAGTATCTCCCTGTACTTACTAGATAGTGACCCGGTCCTGACTGCTGTCCCTAGCTATGTATCACCCTGTACTTACTAGATAGTGATCCGGTCCTGACTGCTATCCCTAGCTATGTATCACCCTGTACTTACTAGATAGTGACCCGGTCCTGACTGCTGTCCCTAGCTATGTATCACCCTGTACTTACTAGAGAGTGATCCGGTCCTGACTGCTGACCCTAGCTATGCATCACCCTGTACTTACTAGATAGTGACCCGGTCCTGGCTGCTGTCCCTCGCTATGTATCACCCTGTACTTAGTAGATAGTGACCCAGTCCTGACTGCTGTCCCTAGCTATGTATCGCCCTGTCCTTACTAGATAGTGACCCGGCCCTGACTGCTGTCCCTAGGTATGTATCACCCTGTACTTACTAGATAGTGATCCGGTCCTGACTGCTGTCCCTAGCTATGTATCACCCTGTACTTACTAGATAGTGACCCGGTCCTGGCTGCTGTCCCTCGCTAGGTATCACCCTGTACTTACTAGATAGTTATCCGGTCCTGACTGCTGCCCCTAGCTATGTATCACCCTGTACTTACTAGATAGTGACCCGGTCCTGACTGCTGCCCCTAGCTATGTATCACCCTGTACTTACTAGATAGTGACCCAGTCCTGACTGCTGTCCCTAGCTATGTATCGCCCTGTCCTTACTAGATAGTGACCCAGTCCTGACTGCTGTCCCTAGCTATGTATCACCCTGTACTTACTAGATAGTGACCCGGTCCTGACTGCTGTCCCGAGCTATGTATCTCCCTGTACTTACTAGATAGTGACCCGGTCCTGACTGCTGTCCCTAGCTATGTATCTCCCTGTACTTACTAGAGAGTGACCCCGTCCTGACCGCTGTCCCGAGCTATGTATCTCCCTGTACTTACTAGATAGTGACCCGGTCCTGACTGCTGTCCCGAGCTATGTATCTCCCTGTACTTACTAGATAGTGACCCGGTCCTGACTGCTGTCCCTAGCTATGTATCACCCTGTACTTACTAGATAGTGACCCGGTCCTGACTGCTGTCCCTAGCTATGTATCACCCTGTACTTACTAGATAGTGATCCGGTCCTGACTGCTGTCCCTAGCTATGTATCTCCCTGTACTTACTAGATAGTGATCCGGCCCTGACCGCTGTCCCTAGCTATGTATCACCCTGTACTTACTAGATAGTGACCCGGTCCTGACTGCTGTCCCTAGCTATGTATCACTCTGTACTTACTAGATAGTGACCCGGTCCTGACTGCTGTCCTTAGCTATGTATCTCCCTGTACTTACTAGAGAGTGACCCCGTCCTGACCGATGTCCCGAGCTATGTATCTCCCTGTACTTACTAGATAGTGACCCGGTCCTGACTGCTGTCCCGAGCTATGTATCTCCCTGTACTTACTAGATAGTGACCCAGTCCTGACTGCTGTCCCTAGCTATGTATCACCCTGTACTTACTAGATAGTGACCCGGTCCTGACTGCTGTCCCTAGCTATGTATCACCCTGTACTTACTAGAGAGTGATCCGGTCCTGACTGCTGTCCCTAGCTATGTATCACCCTGTACTTACTAGATAGTGATCCGGTCCTGACTGCTGTCCCTAGCTATGTATCACCCTGTACTTACTAGATAGTGATCCGGTCCTGACTGCTATCCCTAGCTATGTATCACCCTGTACTTACTAGATAGTGACCCGGTCCTGACTGCTGTCCCTAGCTATGTATCACCCTGTACTTACTAGAGAGTGATCCGGTCCTGACTGCTGACCCTAGCTATGCATCACCCTGTACTTACTAGATAGTGACCCGGTCCTGACTGCTGTCCCTAGCTATGTATCACCCTGTACTTACTAGATAGTGACCCGGTCCTGACTGCTGTCCCTAGCTATGTATCACCCTGTACTTACTAGATAGTGATCCGGTCCTGACTGCTGTCCCTGGGCTATGTATCTCCCTGTACTTACTAGAGAGTGATCCGGTCCTGACTGCTGTCCCTAGCTATGTAACACCCTGTACTTACTAGAGAGTGATCCGGTCCTGACTGCTGTCCCTAGCTATGTATCACCCTGTACTTACTAGATAGTGACCCGGTCCTGACTGCTGTCCCTAGCTATGTATCACCCTGTACTTAGTAGATAGTGACCCAGTCCTGACTGCTGTCCCTAGCTATGTATCGCCCTGTCCTTACTAGATAGTGACCCAGTCCTGACTGCTGCCCCTAGCTATGTATCACCCCGTACTTACTAGATAGTGACCCGGTCCTGACTGCTGTCCCTAGCTATGTATCACTCTGTACTTACTAGATAGTGACCCGGTCCTGACTGCTGTCCCTAGCTATGTATCACCCTGTACTTACTAGAGAGTGATCCGGTCCTGACTGCTGTCCCTAGCTATGTATCACCCTGTACTTACTAGATAGTGAACCGGTCCTGACTGCTGTCCCCAGCTATGTATCACTCTGTACTTACTAGATAGTGACCCGGTCCTGACTGCTGTCCCTAGCTATGTATCACCCTGTACTTACTAGATAGTGACCCGGTCCTGACTGCTGTCCCTAGCTATGTATCACCCTGTACTTACTAGATAGTGACCCGGTCCTGACTGCTGTCCCTAGCTATGCATCACCCTGTACTTACTAGATAGTGATCCGGCCCTGACTGCTGTCCCTAGCCATGTATCGCCCTGTACTTACTAGATAGTGACCCGGTCCTGACTGCTGTCCCTAGCTATGTATCGCCCTGTACTTACTAGATAGTGATCCAGTCCTGACTGCTGTCCCTAGCTATGTATCTCCCTGTACTTACTAGATAGTGACCCGGTCCTGACCGCTGTCCCTAGCTATGTATCACCCTGTACTTACTAGATAGTGACCCGGTCCTGACTGCTGTTCCTAGCTATGTATCACCCTGTACTTACTAGATAGTGACCCGGTCCTGACTGCTGTCCCTAGCTATGTATCACCCTGTACTTACTAGATAGTGATCCGGTCCTGACTGCTGTCCCTAGCTATGTATCGCTCTGTACTTACTAGATAGTGACCCGGTCCTGACTACTGTCCCTAGCTATGTATCCCCCTGTACTTACTAGATAGTGACCCGGTCCTGAACGCTGTCCCTCGTTATGTATCACCCTGTACTTACTAGATAGTGATCCAGTCCTGACTGCTGTCCCTACCTATGTATCACCCTGTACTTACTAGATAGTGACCCGGTCCTGACAGCTGTCCCTAGCTATGTATCACCCTGTACTTACTAGATAGTGATCCGGTCCTGACCGCTGTCCCTAGCTATGCATCACCCTGTACTTACTAGATAGTGATCCGGTCCTGACCGCTGTCCCTAGCTATGCATCACCCTGTACTTACTAGATAGTGACCCGGTCCTGACTGCTGTCCCTAGCTATGTATCACCCTGTACTTACTAGATAGTGACCCGGTCCTGACTGCTGTCCCTAGCTATGTATCACCCTGTACTTACTAGAGAGTGATCCGGTCCTGACTGCTGTCCCTAGCTATGTATCACCTTGTACTTACTAGATAGTGATCCGGTCCTGACTGCTGTCCCTAGCTATGTATCGCCCTATACTTACTAGATAGTGACCCGGTCCTGACTGCTGTCCCTAGCTATTTATCACCCTGTACTTACTAGAGAGTGATCCGGTCCTGACTGCTGTCCCTAGCTATGTATCCCCTTGTACTTACTAGATAGTGACCCGGTCCTGACTGCTGTCCCTAGCTATGTATCGCCCTGTACTTACTAGATAGTGACCCGGCCCTGACTGCTGTCCCTAGGTATGTATCACCCTGTACTTACTAGATAGTGATCCGGTCCTGACTGCTGTCCCTAGCTATGTATCACCCTGTACTTACTAGATAGTGACCCGGTCCTGGCTGCTGTCCCTCGCTAGGTATCACCCTGTACTTACTAGATAGTGATCCGGTCCTGACTGCTGCCCCTAGCTATGTATCACCCTGTACTTACTAGATAGTGACCCGGCCCTGACTGCTGTCCCTAGCTATGTATCGCCCTGTACTTACTAGATAGTGACCCGGTCCTGACCGCTGTCCCTAGCTATGTATCTCCCTGTACTTACTAGATAGTGACCCGGTCCTGACTGCTGTCCCTAGCTATGTATCACCCTGTACTTACTAGATAGTGACCCGGTCCTGACTGCTGTCCCTAGCTATGTATCGCCCTGTACTTACTAGATAGTGATCCGGTCCTGACTGCTGTCCCTAGCTATGTATCACCCTGTACTTAGTAGATAGTGACCCAGTCCTGACTGCTGTCCCTAGCTATGTATCGCCCTGTCCTTACTAGATAGTGACCCAGTCCTGACTGCTGCCCCTAGCTATGTATCACCCTGTACTTAGTAGATAGTGACCCAGTCCTGACTGCTGTCCCTAGCTATGCATCGCCCTGTCCTTACTAGATAGTGACCCAGTCCTGACTGCTGTCCCTAGCTATGTATCACCTTGTACTTACTAGATAGTGATCCGGTCCTGACTGCTGTCCCTAGCTATGTATCGCCCTATACTTACTAGATAGTGACCCGGTCCTGACTGCTGTCCCTAGCTATGTATCACCCTGTACTTACTAGAGAGTGATCCGGTCCTGACTGCTGTCCCTAGCTATGTATCCCCTTGTACTTACTAGATAGTGACCCGGTCCTGACTGCTGTCCCTAGCTATGTATCGCCCTGTACTTACTAGATAGTGACCCGGCCCTGACTGCTGTCCCTAGGTATGTATCACCCTGTACTTACTAGATAGTGATCCGGTCCTGACTGCTGTCCCTAGCTATGTATCACCCTGTACTTACTAGATAGTGACCCGGTCCTGGCTGCTGTCCCTCGCTAGGTATCACCCTGTACTTACTAGATAGTGATCCGGTTCTGACTGCTGCCCCTAGCTATGTATCACCCTGTACTTACTAGATAGTGACCCGGCCCTGACTGCTGTCCCTAGCTATGTATCGCCCTGTACTTACTAGATAGTGACCCGGTCCTGACCGCTGTCCCTAGCTATGTATCTCCCTGTACTTACTAGATAGTGACCCGGTCCTGACTGCTGTCCCTAGCTATGTATCACCCTGTACTTACTAGATAGTGATCCGGTCCTGACTGCTGTCCCTAGCTATGTATCACCCTGTACTTAGTAGATAGTGACCCAGTCCTGACTGCTGTCCCTAGCTATGTATCGCCCTGTCCTTACTAGATAGTGACCCAGTCCTGACTGCTGCCCCTAGCTATGTATCACCCTGTACTTAGTAGATAGTGACCCAGTCCTGACTGCTGTCCCTAGCTATGTATCGCCCTGTCCTTACTAGATAGTGACCCAGTCCTGACTGCTGTCCCTAGCTATGTATCACCCTGTATTTACTAGATAGTGACCCGGTCCTGACTGCTGTCCCGAGCTATGTATCTCCCTGTACTTACTAGATAGTGACCCGGTCCTGACTGCTGTCCCTAGCTATGTATCTCCCTGTACTTACTAGAGAGTGACCCAGTCCTGACCGCTGTCCCGAGCTATGTATCTCCCTGTACTTACTAGATAGTGACCCGGTCCTGACTGCTGTCCCGAGCTATGTATCTCCCTGTACTTACTAGATAGTGACCCGGTCCTGACTGCTGTCCCTAGCTATGTATCACCCTGTACTTACTAGATAGTGACCCGGTCCTGACTGCTGTCCCTAGCTATGTATCACCCTGTACTTACTAGATAGTGATCCGGTCCTGACTGCTATCCCTAGCTATGTATCGCCCTGTACTTACTAGATAGTGATCCGGTCCTGACTGCTGTCCCTAGCTATGTATCTCCCTGTACTTACTAGATAGTGATCCGGCCCTGACCGCTGTCCCTAGCTATGTATCACTCTGTACTTACTAGATAGTGACCCGGTCCTGACTGCTGTCCTTAGCTATGTATCTCCCTGTACTTACTAGAGAGTGACCCCGTCCTGACTGCTGTCCCGAGCTATGTATCTCCCTGTACTTACTAGATAGTGACCCGGTCCTGACTGCTGTCCTTAGCTATGTATCTCCCTGTACTTACTAGAGAGTGACCCCGTCCTGACTGCTGTCCCGAGCTATGTATCTCCCTGTACTTACTAGATAGTGACCCGGTCCTGACTGCTGTCCCTAGCTATGTATCACCCTGTACTTATTAGATAGTGATCCGGCCCTGACCGCTGTCCCTAGCTATGTATCACTCTGTACTTACTAGATAGTGACCCGGTCCTGACTGCTGTCCTTAGCTATGTATCTCCCTGTACTTACTAGAGAGTGACCCCGTCCTGACCGCTGTCCCGAGCTATGTATCTCCCTGTACTTACTAGATAGTGACCCGGTCCTGACCGCTGTCCCGAGCTATGTATCTCCCTGTACTTACTAGATAGTGACCCGGTCCTGACCGCTGTCCCGAGCTATGTATCTCCCTGTACTTACTAGATAGTGACCCGGTCCTGACTGCTGTCCCTAGCTATGTATCACCCTGTACTTACTAGATAGTGACCCGGTCCTGACTGCTGTCCCTAGCTATGTATCACTCTGTACTTACTAGATAGTGACCCGGTCCTGACTGCTGTCCTTAGCTATGTATCTCCCTGTACTTACTAGAGAGTGACCCCGTCCTGACCGCTGTCCCGAGCTATGTATCTCCCTGTACTTACTAGATAGTGACCCGGTCCTGACTGCTGTCCCGAGCTATGTATCTCCCTGTACTTACTAGATAGTGACCCAGTCCTGACTGCTGTCCCTAGCTATGTATCACCCTGTACTTACTAGATAGTGATCCGGTCCTGACTGCTGTCCCTGGGCTATGTATCTCCCTGTACTTACTAGAGAGTGATCCGGTCCTGACTGCTGTCCCTAGCTATGTATCACCCTGTACTTACTAGAGAGTGATCCGGTCCTGACTGCTGTCCCTAGCTATGTATCACCCTGTACTTACTAGATAGTGACCCGGTCCTGACTGCTGTCCCTAGCTATGTATCACCCTGTACTTACTAGATAGTGACCCGGTCCTGACTGCTGTCCCTAGCTATGTATCACCCTGTACTTACTAGATAGTGATCCGGTCCTGACTGCTGTCCCTAGCTATGTATCACCGTGTACTTACTAGATAGTGATCCGGTCCTGACTGCTGTCCCTAGCTATGTATCTCCCTGTACTTACTAGATAGTGACCCGGTCCTGACCGCTGTCCCTCGTTATGTATCACCCTGTACTTACTAGATAGTGATCCGGTTCTGACTGCTGTCCCTACCTATGTATCACCCTGTACTTACTAGATAGTGACCCGGTCCTGACAGCTGTCCCTAGCTATGTATCACCCTGTACTTACTAGATAGTGATCCGGTCCTGACCGCTGTCCCTAGCTATGCATCACCCTGTACTTACTAGATAGTGATCCGGTCCTGACCGCTGTCCCTAGCTATGCATCACCCTGTACTTACTAGATAGTGACCCGGTCCTGACTGCTGTCCCTAGCTATGTATCACCCTGTACTTACTAGATAGTGACCCGGTCCTGACTGCTGTCCCTAGCTATGTATCACCCTGTACTTACTAGAGAGTGATCCGGTCCTGACTGCTGTCCCTAGCTATGTATCACCCTGTACTTACTAGATAGTGACCCGGTCCTGACTGCTGTCCCTAGCTATGTATCACCCTGTACTTACTAGATAGTGATCCGGTCCTGACTGCTGTCCCTAGCTATGTATCGCCCTGTACTTACTAGATAGTGATCCGGTCCTGACTGCTGTCCCTAGCTATGTATCTCCCTGTACTTACTAGATAATGACCCGGTCCTGACTGCTGTCCCTAGCTATGTATCACCCTGTACTTACTAGATAGTGATCCGGCCCTGACCGCTGTCCCTAGCTATGTATCACTCTGTACTTACTAGATAGTGACCCGGTCCTGACTGCTGTCCTTAGCTATGTATCTCCCTGTACTTACTAGAGAGTGACCCCGTCCTGACTGCTGTCCCGAGCTATGTATCTCCCTGTACTTACTAGATAGTGACCCGGTCCTGACTGCTGTCCTTAGCTATGTATCTCCCTGTACTTACTAGAGAGTGACCCCGTCCTGACTGCTGTCCCGAGCTATGTATCTCCCTGTACTTACTAGATAGTGACCCGGTCCTGACTGCTGTCCCTAGCTATGTATCACCCTGTACTTATTAGATAGTGATCCGGCCCTGACCGCTGTCCCTAGCTATGTATCACTCTGTACTTACTAGATAGTGACCCGGTCCTGACTGCTGTCCTTAGCTATGTATCTCCCTGTACTTACTAGAGAGTGACCCCGTCCTGACCGCTGTCCCGAGCTATGTATCTCCCTGTACTTACTAGATAGTGACCCGGTCCTGACCGCTGTCCCGAGCTATGTATCTCCCTGTACTTACTAGATAGTGACCCGGTCCTGACCGCTGTCCCGAGCTATGTATCTCCCTGTACTTACTAGATAGTGACCCGGTCCTGACTGCTGTCCCTAGCTATGTATCACCCTGTACTTACTAGATAGTGACCCGGTCCTGACTGCTGTCCCTAGCTATGTATCACTCTGTACTTACTAGATAGTGACCCGGTCCTGACTGCTGTCCTTAGCTATGTATCTCCCTGTACTTACTAGAGAGTGACCCCGTCCTGACCGCTGTCCCGAGCTATGTATCTCCCTGTACTTACTAGATAGTGACCCGGTCCTGACTGCTGTCCCGAGCTATGTATCTCCCTGTACTTACTAGATAGTGATCCGGTCATGACTGCTGTCCCTAGCTATGTATCACCCTGTACTTACTAGATAGTGATCCGGTCCTGACTGCTGTCCCTGGGCTATGTATCTCCCTGTACTTACTAGATAGTGACCCGGTCCTGACTGCTGTCCCTAGCTATGTATCACCCTGTACTTACTAGAGAGTGATCCGGTCCTGACTGCTGTCCCTAGCTATGTATCACCCTGTACTTACTAGAGAGTGATCCGGTCCTGACTGCTGTCCCTAGCTATGTATCACCCTGTACTTACTAGATAGTGACCCGGTCCTGACTGCTGTCCCTAGCTATGTATCACCCTGTACTTACTAGATAGTGACCCGGTCCTGACTGCTGTCCCTAGCTATGTATCACCCTGTACTTACTAGATAGTGATCCGGTCCTGACTGCTGTCCCTAGCTATGTATCACCGTGTACTTACTAGATAGTGATCCGGTCCTGACTGCTGTCCCTACCTATGTATCACCCTGTACTTACTAGATAGTGACCCGGTCCTGACAGCTGTCCCTAGCTATGTATCACCCTGTACTTACTAGATAGTGATCCGGTCCTGACCGCTGTCCCTAGCTATGCATCACCCTGTACTTACTAGATAGTGATCCGGTCCTGACTGCTGTCCCTACCTATGTATCACCCTGTACTTACTAGATAGTGACCCGGTCCTGACAGCTGTCCCTAGCTATGTATCACCCTGTACTTACTAGATAGTGATCCGGTCCTGACCGCTGTCCCTAGCTATGCATCACCCTGTACTTACTAGATAGTGATCCGGTCCTGACCGCTGTCCCTAGCTATGCATCACCCTGTACTTACTAGATAGTGACCCGGTCCTGACTGCTGTCCCTAGCTATGTATCACCCTGTACTTACTAGATAGTGACCCGGTCCTGACTGCTGTCCCTAGCTATGTATCACCCTGTACTTACTAGAGAGTGATCCGGTCCTGACTGCTGTCCCTAGCTATGTATCACCTTGTACTTACTAGATAGTGATCCGGTCCTGACTGCTGTCCCTAGCTATGTATCGCCCTGTCCTTACTAGATAGTGACCCGGTCCTGACTGCTGTCCCTAGCTATGTATCACCCTGTACTTACTAGATAGTGATCCGGTCCTGACTGCTGTCCCTAGCTATGTATCACCCTGTACTTACTAGATAGTGACCCGGTCCTGACTGCTGTCCCTAGCTATGTATCACCCTGTACTTACTAGATAGTGATCCGGTCCTGACTGCTGTCCCTAGCTATGTATCACCCTGTACTTACTAGATAGTGATCCGGTCCTGACTGCTGTCCCTAGCTATGTATCACCTTGTACTTACTAGATAGTGACCCGGTCCTGACTGCTGTCCCTAGCTATGTATCACCCTGTACTTACTAGATAGTGATCCGGTCCTGACTGCTGTCCCTAGCTATGTATCACCTTGTACTTACTAGATAGTGACCCGGTCCTGACTGCTGTCCCTAGCTATGTATCACCTTGTACTTACTAGATAGTGACCCGGTCCTGACTGCTGTCCCTAGCTATGTATCACTCTGTACTTACTAGATAGTGATCCGGTCCTGACTGCTGTCCCTAGCTATGTATCACTCTGTACTTACTAGATAGTGACCCGGTCCTGACTGCTGTCCCTAGCTATGTATCACCCTGTACTTACTAGATAGTGACCCGGTCCTGACTGCTGTCCCTAGCTATGTATCACCCTGTACTTACTAGATAGTGACCCGGTCCTGACTGCTGTCCCTAGCTATGTATCGCCCTGTACTTACTAGATAGTGGTCCTGTCCAGACTGCTGTCCCTAGCTATGTATCACCCTGTACTTACTAGATAGTGACCCGGTCCTGACTGCTGTCCCTAGCTATGTATCACCCTGTACTTACTAGATAGTGACCCGGTCCTGACTGCTGACCCTAGCTATGTATCACCCTGTACTTACTAGATAATGATCTGGTCCTGACTGCTGTCCCTAGCTATGTATCACCCTGTACTTACTAGATAGTGACCCGGTCCTGACTGCTGTCCCTAGCTATGTATCACCCTGTACTTACTAGATAGTGACCCGGTCCTGACTGCTGTCCCTAGCTATGTATCACCCTGTACTTACTAGATAGTGACCCGGTCCTGACTGATGTCCCTAGCTATGTATCGCTCCTGTACTTACTAGATAGTGACCCGGTCCTGACTGCTGTCCCTAGCTATGTATCACCCTGTACTTACTAGATAGTGATCCGGTCCTGACTGCTGTCCCTAGCTATGTATCGCCCTGTACTTACTAGATAGTAACCCGGTCCTGACTGCTGTCCCTAGCTATGTATCACCCTGTACTTACTAGATAGTAACCCGGTCCTGACTGCTGTCCCTGGGCTCTCCAACCAGCCAAGTGTTGTGCAGTGAGTCTCTGGCATGTGACATCACTTGTCAACGCCACCGAGCGATTACCCGCCGCCCACCATGAAAGCTTGAATCGACCACTTGTGGGCGGTAGGGTCCATGTTGACTACCACTAGTATTAATGATAAAACCTATAACAAAAGACTTCATGACCCAAACATGTGTAGCTGAGCGAGGAGACGGGAGATGTGATAGAAACTACAAATATATTAAAGTAGCATGAATTACGTTCAGGGTGATTTGTATTGGGTGATTCAGTATTTGCCCCAAAAAAGAGGAATTCAAGAAGAAAAAGTCCTGGAACTTGGAAGATTTAGTGGTAATGCGTAAAAATGCCTCTGTACAAAAATGGTAGAACTGATGTCCAGTGGAATTTAAGCATACCTTGGATAAGCATAGAGCCAAAGGTGGAGCTATTGCTGGAGAAGCAGGTGCAAAGCACCGGGGCCCATAATTCTTCTACTTGCAATAAATGAGGAATCTTAATTTATTAGATGAATATGGTCTAGGTGATTCGATCATTTACATATTTGTTTTAATGTTCCCAAGTGGTGGATTGGAAAGTTGCGGGGAGGGGGGAGACAATTTTTTTTTTTTTTTGCACCAGGGCCCTCCCTCCACTATCTCCACTGCTGCATAGAGCCATCCCTAGTGTTAATTAAGCCAAGAATGGCCCACTGAGCAGTCCCTTTGGTTTTGTTGTCAATTCTATGTTTTTCAGAAATATAGATTTGATTTATTGGCCAAGAATATTATAGAAAATCATAATTTTAGTAGGCTCTATGTGTCTGTTGGCTTTTCTACTGGACTTTAATTATTGATACCGTGGTGACTGATATGAAGGGTGATTCTACAGGGAATTACACTTCCATTCAATCCTGTTAAGTTGCACTTCAATGTGACAGGCTTCCAAGATGGATAGATGGATTGATAGATGGATGGATAGATAGATAATCAATCCTCTCCATTGCTCTTTGCATATACAACTGACAAGATAGTTGCCATATTTGAAAGTCTCTCAGCATGACCTGAGTTGGAAAGTTCACATCTTATAAAGTATTGAGTTATCAGAACTGTTTACAAGTTGGCTTCTTCCAGATACCTCGCCAGCTCTATTGTTACACATCTCCAGGCGCCCCTGTCTACAAGACGATGTCTGGAGAGGAACAAGGAAAAACGATACTGCAAATATTTATGTTCTCCGCTAAAGGACCACTTAAGTCTAAAAAAAAATGAAAAAAAAATGAGTTGAATCAAAATGAATCTCTTCTACAACAGTTATAAACTTATTCATGAAATATTTTGGGTTTACCTGCTTTATCGTTCAGCTCATATTGCTCAGTATAAGCGCCTGCCATTTTTTCCCTCTCATTCTTCCTCCGTGATAACTTCCTCGATCTTGTTTAGCTGGTGCTTGCAACTGTATATGCACAGATGTCGTCACTAAAGGCTGGAGCCATACACAGCTGGGCAGGCCTCAGTACTGTGTTCTGTTAAAGCGATTCATCCCCTTGGAGGAAAGGACCATGGTATTAAACAAATAAAGTCCAAAACATGTTATTGTACAGCTCACAAAACTTTTCCGTTAATAAAATTGAAGGGCAATATGGCCGCCCCTATACTGAGTAATAGAAGTGACAACATAAAGCCAGTAAGCACAAAATACTAAGAAAAAGTATAGAAGAGATTATTTTGATTCAATGTAAAAAAAAAAAAAAAAAAAAAAGGCAGAAAAAAGTATGCTTCTTTACTATCTTTACTATATTCCAGAATTAACGAGAAATGAAAAATGTTTAAACACTGGGTACCTTCAGTTACCAAATACACCTACAATGAACAAAAATAAAAAAGATTTGAGACTGGCTAAGGACATAAATTGGAAGGAAATATTATAAATGTAATTTGTTATTCATTTGGTGCCTATTTTGACCCCTGGAGCCAGGGGCGTAGCTACTACAGGTGCAGCTGGGCCCTTCACTGGAGGGGCCCCAGTGCTCTCTAAGTATATATCTGTACTTTTTTTGTATTTCTTTGTTATTTTCTGTAGTGTAGTTGGCGACACTGGTTTACGTTCAGTTCCTACAGCGGCTAATGTTGTTAGTCTATTATATACTTAAACAAGTGAAGTTTTTCTTGAACTAGTATGTTCTTACATAACTCGTTGTGTGCTGTTCCATTGCAGAGGCTTTAATTTTTAGATCTAGACTCCAAAACGTGCTATAACGGGCCTTTTTCCTCATGGTGTGAAAGAGCACAAGATTCTATCTTAAAATAATCTTTTTTTTTTGTTGTTGTTTTTTTTATTATATTAATAACAGCTAAAAATCTGCAGTCTTAGGTCTTTTTACAAATATACTGTTGACTGTTCCATGATTAACAACATCTGCCAGCACCAAGCAGTCTGTGAGCACAAGGATTTAGAGTTTTTCTCTGAACTTCAGGAATGCAGCAGAAGATTTTCACTCCCAATTGTTATTTTTAGTTGATTCTAGCAGTCCTTTCCCTGCACAGATGCATTTGTGAAGGGTTAACTCTCTTTCTGCTCGTGGCTGCGGCTTTGGGTCTGTCTGGGGCAATGTCAGAGTCTCATGTAAACAGAAACTTAATTTATAAAATTATCAGTGAACATATTTCAAAAAGTATTTCAACAGGTTTTTATGAGACCTTTACAGTGGTGTGCTCTAAGTTGTACCGGTGCAGACCTCTCGCATGAAGCAATATCTTCTTGCCCAAAAAAAAGCCAATACAGCTTGAAAATGAAGTTGAAATACACGTCTCCACAATATGAGTTACCAGTAAATATCTCAGTTGTGACTATTCTAAGCTAATACATAAAACAGATTTGACGGCAGATATCCTTAATGTCTACAGAATCCATGACCTTAACATTTATAGTTTAGAGGACAGAGCGTGAAAGATAAGATTACAGAAACATTTCAAATGATTTATAAAAAAAAAATCAGGAGGGAAGTATCTTTCAGAAAAGAAGTGGAATGCAAGAACAAGAGGCTATGATTTTAAGTTATAAGGTGGCAGATTTAGCGTGCGAGTATTACTTTGCAGAAAGGGTAGTAGATCCGTGGAACATATATCCACCGGAAGTATTGGAGTCAAACCAAGTTAAAGGGATCTGGAATGTTTCTGGATTTTACTAGGTGGGGAATATATTGATGCATTTCTTTACTTTTATGTGTTTTTGTTTTATTAAGAATCAGTTTAAAGCTCTCATTTTACTGCCTAATATCATACAAATAGTCCCTGTATGGGTCTGTCCACTGCAGCATATGCAGACACAGACTCTGTAGGGCTGGATATGCAGTGTAGTGTCCTAGCCTATCAGGGACCCCGTCACAGCAGCATGTTTTCTCAGACTTGGTCCCTGGTTGGCTAGGACACTACACTGCACATCCAGCCCTACATAATCTATATCTGCGTATGCTGCAGGCTGCCATTTTGCACAGCTGTGACCTAAAACCATGCTCATAAGGGAGGGACTTCAAGTAAAATGTTTTGTGTCTGAGTAGCATGAGGCAATGATAATGTGAATATCCTCTCTCTGGGTGTGGCCTTTGGTCACAGCTGTGCAATGTGGCACCTGCATTGAGAGAGCACAGGAAGACGGGGGTTGGCCACACAAGCAGACAAGCCTTTATCTAGGGCTAAAGGGTAAATTGTATGTGGATCAAGAGATATCAAATTAAGGATACAGATGTGTGTGTGGGAGGAGCATTTACATTTCTGGAAGAGCAGAGCTTGTATTTATTTATGTAAGCTGTTTGCCTCTAAGCATGTGCAAGGGAAGAGGGATGGTTTCTAATTATCTAAATTGAGTTCCCTGGTGGTTCAGTGGTTAGGGTTTGGTGCTTTCACCTCTGTGACTTGGGTTCGATTCCAGTCAGGGAACCAAGAGGTCACACCATCCTGAAGCCAAGCAGGGCTGGGCCTGGTCAGGACTTGGATGGGAAACCACCTGCTGGCAACCCAATCCAGATTCTCTGCCAAGTGGATCAGAATGGTGTGTTGTGGTCCATGAGGTCACGGAGAGTCGGAGACGACTGAATGATGCAAAAACTATAATATTGAGAAATCTAAAAAAAACAAAGGTGCCGAAGAACAAAAAAATGATGGGTTGGATTTAAATGAACGTCATACTGGGTGACGAGATGTGTTCGAGTTGTGCGCGGCGGACCTCGTCTATCTGATTCTCATGTCAGTTATTTCTTTCTAGGTCAAGTCTTAAGGAGATGGTCAAGAAGAGACTGAAGAAATATGATGTTGGCAGCCTGTATACCCACCTCCCTCTTCCCAAGGCCTCAGTCCTTATACCTCTGTTAATAAGACATGGCAAACTGCATGTGCTGCTGACGGTCCGATCAATGCAAGTATGGGATCTTTTACTCAAATATTACAAATATTATTATTCACGAAAGAAAATACACTATATTAATTAAAGAAAATAATTCAGATTAATCATACAAAACATAAAAAATGTCTGTACATTGTACTAGCCACTTATTTCTACAGTAAATGGTTTGTAAGATATTCAGCATTGGTTATACAGCTCCTTTATGCCAGTGTGTGACTCCATGTGGTAATTTGTACAGTGTCTGAGGAAGAAGAGATCTAACTGCATGATAACATTGAGGAACATTGATTTTTCCCACCACAATATCAAACCAGCAGACTGGGGTACTAATAAGCACATCATTCCTTAACCGGGTATCATAACCACCCCACTGAGTATATGAAGGGAATATATATAGATGGCTGCTTCATTGGTATAAGAATAATAAATCACTGTAAAGCTCCAGTTTTCATATTAGGTCACAGATGTGAAACATGGCACCAACCTGTATGAGAGAGAACAGGAAGAAAACTGGTAGTTTCATAAAGAAATCTGTCTGGGAGCTTCTTAGAAGTCAGATATATTGAGAATGATTAAGTCATCTAGATAAAACATTTATATGAACAAAGAGTCCATTCAACTACTTAAAGGTATATCTAAGTTTCACTGTTTTTACCTTTTTTTTAATCTAACACCCACTGCTTATATCCGTCCCACACATTACATGGAGACATTCTATACACATACAGATTTATTTTATTTAAAAATAAAACTAGTTTTCCACACCCCCAGAGCTGCTTACATAGGCACAGTGTACCTACCAATAGAAATACTGCATTTGGGTACAGATTTACTAACCTTCCAGCTAGCAGCGGCACATACAGAAATTCACACAGCAATGTCTTACTCTTCCTTACTTCCTGTTCCTGGGGAAACACAGGAGTAAACACATCCCATGATCCTTTGGTGCACAAATTGGCTTTAAACATTGATGCAATGTATTAGCAGCTTGTGATTGGCCAAAACGAATTATGAATTTTATGCTGATTTTTAGCAGTGATATCCATGGGTGTTAACTCACAAAACCAACTGCTTGCAATCTTAAGAGATTTAGCAAACATTGAGGTGAGTTTGTTAATGTTTATTTTGGTATTTTTTCATGCAATTTTTTTTTCATACTGATTCTCCTCTATCAGGTGCATTCATAATCCAGAAAACGAAATATTAAACAAAACATTTTTTCCGGACTATCTGAAATAATTGTATTTGTTTCATTGTGTAGAAATATTGGAAAAATATGACTTTATTTAGATCCCTGTGTTTAATTGATAGCTAAGGACCATGCCGGGGGACGTGTGCTTTCCTGGTGGGAGACGTGAATGGACAGACCGAGATGATATAGAGACAGCTCTCCGAGAAGCCAATGAGGAGATCGGTCTGTCTCCAGATCAGGTAGAGATCATTGGCAGGATCATGCCATATATCGCCAAGGTAAGTATGAGATATATACTCATAACTCTCATATAAGCCCTACTTGACATATTATGGAACATAATTTCACCTTATGTTATAGTTAAAATAAATTGAAATTGGTGTTTAAATTTAAAGGGACACTTTTGTTTTCATATAAAAGGGCTCTCTAAAGATTAGTTAAAGGGATTGTTAATTCCTAAAAATATGTTGAAATGCATTTTGAGTTTTTGAAATAGGTGACTTTTTCACAGACAAAAAAACATAAATGAAGTGTCGGCTTACATGAGACTCTGGCATGAGTCACAGCAAGAGCTCCACGCAGAGAGCAGAAACATAAAGAAGGTTAAGCCTTCCCAAAATTCATCTGTGCAGAGAAATGACGGCTGGAAACTCCTAAATATGTTACTTGTGGGTTAACTGATTGCTGATTAAATTCCTGAATGCAGAGAAAACCCAATAATCTTGCGTACACAGAGCTTGCACCGGCTGGTCTCGGCATGTGTTGTTAATGATGGAACAGTCAGGATTGTGTATATAGACAGACCTAACACTGCATATTTTTAGCTGTTATTAGTGTAATTAAAAAAGCAATAGATCGTTTTAACAAAGAATCTTGTTCTCTTTCACACCATGAAGAGCATTTATAGTGAGGTAAATGGCCCTTTAAGAAAGAAAAAACTTTTCTTACATTTTTACTGTACAAATAAACAATTAAGTACTATTTTTAATCCCGCCCCCATGCAGTATGAGCTCCTTATCTCTCCACCCCATGAATGATGTATTGTCTCTGGAGTGGGAGCCGCCCAAAGGGAAAACTGTCCAAACAGACATACTGTTCTTATAGTATGATAGTGGGAGGGCACTAGGAAGTGTATTTGTGTAATATGCTAGCAGCTTATGTTACACAACTACTAATGTATGTTTTACAGTGTGGTCTCAAAAGGTTTTCAGTTTGGTTCTTCCCCTGTACGGTTCCCACTTCAGAGACAATACATCATTCATAAGGTGGAGAGCTATACAGTTTAAACAGCCAGGGACATGATTTAAATAAAAAGTAATTGTTTAAATAAACCCCAAAAGTTTATCAAAGGGTTTCAAGCTCTACCAAACTATTCTTTAGAGAGGATAGCCCTTTATAAGAACACTATAGGGACCCTGAGACCAATAACTGAACCTGATAATGGCCATTTTTTTTAATGCAAAAAATTGCTCCCAGACTCCCATTGTGCAGAATTTCCTCTGCATTCTCTGTCTTCTCCCTCCTCAAGAAATATATCAGCAGAAACCAAAATGGCAGACACTACAGTAGCATAAATGCATGCATGCATGGTCGGATTAACCATTAGGCAACTAGGCAGCTGCCCAGGGATGCTGTCCTGTGAGGGGCGTACTTCTTAAAAAAAAAAAAAAAAGATTCCTGGCTTAATAAAAAATGAAATGTTGCAGTTCATAGACTGGCTACTATTGGGTAACCACCTAGAACAAGGCAGTTACAACAGGAAAGGGAGCTTACACGTACAGAAAAGGCAAAAATGGGTCTGTGGAGGGGCTCCTCCACTTCACTGCCTAAGGGCTCCAAAAAGCTAGATATGGCCCTGCAAGCAGAGGTAATACATTAGAGGCGGTATTATTATTTTTATATTATTGTCAAGTGTCATTCTTCAAAAGAGAATATTTTATATATAGGACTATTCACATCTTAAGACTTTAGCCTAATTACGTAGCACATTTTATTTTATTTTTGACAAATACAAACAGCCTTGCAAACAGTTCATCACTGAAAAATATCTGATTAGAAATGATACTTCCTCTGGTATGTAGCATATATTAGTGACATGTAATTGGCTTGGTGTTTAACTTTTTATTTTTCCAAAATATTTTGCTCACTAATAAGTCCAGTAATTCTAAAAAAACAACATACCCTCCTCCTCCTCCTCCCTTTTTTCTTGCATAAAAAAATATCAAAATAAACATTTTACAAACTCAGCCTGATGTTTGCTAAATCTTTTCAGTTTGCAAGCTGAGGCTTTTTTTAGTTGACATTCCTGAAAATCTCTGCTAAGATTAGCATAAAATTCATAATTTGTTTTGGCCAACCAGGAGAAAGCAGAGGTTAACAGATACATTTGTATCATACTCTGGGGTTCCTGTGTTGCAAAGCAGCCTGGGGTATGTAGTCTCTCTATATATCCTTGTGCTCTGATTCAGCTGTGAGCTCAGACCCAACCCAAATATGTGATTCCATCCTGCAGCAAGTACTTCCTTTGAAAGGTCAAACTCTGTACCTAGCTGCATTTCCTGTGTGTCCTTGGTTATGTAAGCTTCCTGTGGGTGTGCAAAGCTGGATTTAACTTTCCTGCGTATAACTTTATAAGTACACTGAACTTATCTATATTACACATTTTTCTGCTAATCACTGCCTATTTCTTACCAAACATTTGAAATCCATGAAACTTATATATACCTTAAGAGGCTTAAATGGATATTCAACCCTTTCAGTACAAGTGGCCCGGGACATTTTCCTGATCCAGGAAGCCAGACACATTTACAACAAATTGCTATGCGTCCATTTAGACAGGGTCCTGTCAGCTTAATTGTATTTATATGTTACAATATATATTGTATTTTTTCAGTAGAAGTTCAGCTATCTATTAGTATATGTTTTATTTTGACTGTGCTCAAAATTGAAGAGAAAAATATAATAAAGCTACTAATTAAATAAAAACAAACATATTTATCTTTCATTTGGAGCTTTCTGCATTTAATAAAACCAATACAATCGGCGAAAGCCCTGGATCTCTTGTATATAATGATAATAAATGTTGGTAAATTAAAGATAATTAAATGACAAGAACACAGAAGGCTTTTCTTGAGTCGATAAGCACAATCTTGTACTTCAACATAATCCTCTGAGACTACATATATATTGTCTGATAGTACAGATGCTAGAGAATTAGGAAATACCCAACAATGTTTTATTTCCAAAAACTCTCAATTACTATTCTTTGCTAAGATCCATCATTTTTATTAAAAAAAATCTCTTTCCCTCTTCACCAGCCCCATTATCTCCCTCCTTCCCTTATCTTACCTCCTTCCCTTATCTCCCCCTCGCTCTTACCCCTCCATTATTACCCTCACCTCTCATGCCCCTTTAATTCCTCACAGACATTCCCACACGTCAATACTCCCCCGTCACCACCATTGTATACATATATGTACATATAATGAAAAGGCAGATCTGAAACTTTGAATTCCTTGTTACACATTACACTGATTAAAATTAAATAACTATTTGTGCTGCCTCTTCAGCATCTATTTAGATAATATACAAAGGGGCAATCTTTGGGTGGTGCACTGATGGGTTGATAGAGGTGCCAATGAGCTGGAGGGTGTTAAGGGGTAATCAAGTAGATTTGAGGAAGGGGAAGGATGAAGGTAGATATGGGAGGACATGGGGGGGGGGGGGCTTATAAAAACAAATAGTAGCCTCCCCACCTCGCAGGGTGTTGGGGCACAGCATAAAAAATGTATATAAATTAAAAAATAATTTTAATAAAATATATTCATTAGATTGGAGTATTCCCCATGTCCCATCACCCCCAGTGCAGTATGGGAGTGTGATCAGCATGATTAAACTAAAGTGCTTGGCCCTGAAGGCCCAGTAAGCAGACTACATTCATTTAGCTTGTTTGGCACTCTGAGGGTTGAAGGACAGACAAACAAAAGAAACTGGAATTATTGCCCAATGTGGTTTTTGCATAGAAACCAAAAAGGCTTATTTAGTTGGCCCATTCTATCCACCAAGAAGTTTGGGATCTTTTCTGTTGGGTGCGCGATAGCAGTTTCGGTAGCAGCATGGCAAGGGACCGCTAGATGGCGCTGTTGACATTTTACACAATTTCTAATGTTAAACTGTTACCCTAACCCTTACCCTAACCCGTATATTTAACGATAGGATTTCAAAATATGGATTCTGCTTTATATTTATTTACAGCATAAACTGTATTTTTGTCTTGTAGTTTCCACATTGCCTGATCACACCAGTTGTTGCATTTGTTGATGACACATTCCAGCCCTGCCCGGATCCGGATGAAGTCACCGATGTGTTTATGGTGCCACTTGAATTTTTCGTTAGCTCGGAGCACTACACCCCCATCCCCCTCAAAGTGCCCTACTTTGGGTTACAAGCTATACACACCTTCCAGTATGAAGATGCACAGAGTGAGAAATCTTATAAGATTTGGGGTCTCACCGCACATTTTGCTCTGTTATTGTCCGTTATGATTCTCCAAATGGGGCCATCATTTAACCGTGATTTTGATTTAGATAACACGCTAAGTGCTTGTGAGTCTGCTCTCCTAGCATCTTATCAAAGTAAATTATAGGTGTTGGACAAATACACATGTAATAAATATAACTACTGTTGGTTGCCATTCCAAATCTTGAGTGAAAGTGTTAGATAATCGAGTTTGAAAGTTGGGTATAAGACTATTTGTTGTTTAGTAGTGTCCTACTCTCCGTGACCCTGTGCATTACAGCTTGGCATGGACATCTTGTGTCTGGTTTTGCTTATCCATAAGGTTTTCTTGCCAAAGATACTAGAGTGGGTTGCCAGTTCCGTCTCCAGTGCACCTGGATTTGTCTTGCCTCTCTGCCCATCTTGGGTGACCCTACATGGTATAGCTCCCAGCTTCTCAGAAGGCCCTTCACCACAACAAAGACTGTACCTCTATTTCTCCAAGACTCCTTATCTATTAATTCATTCTCACAGTAGGTATTGATAAGGTAGAGGAGAATTACTATAAGCATTTATGATACACACGTCCGTATCGCTGACTATTAATTATCCAACTAGATCTCGTTATCGTGCCAATGTGATAATTAATGGCCCTAGATAACGAGAGTCCAGATAGTGAGATACTGTATAGATAATTTATGTTTAAACTATCAAGCTCACTTAAATGGTTTAAAATGACTTAATATGGTTATATTTCTGTATATGTGTAATTTCTCAATAAATGGGACCTTGGCTCTGTCACTTTAAGTTGGCAGTTGATTTTAAGCACAGGCGCTACGTGTAATGTTATAAACCTTGGACCAACAATGTTTAATTGTTCTGAGTTTTATTTAATTATATGTTTATCATTAATTGAAAATGGTGACATGGAAAGTTGTGAGTTAAAGTCCCAATCCTTTAGTTTTTCATGAATATTTTGTATATGGTAAAAATAAATATTTTAAACTCATTACAGCTCTCATAGTTTTCTTATACTCCCTCTTTAGAGTTTGTATACATTTTCAGTTTTATATAATAACAAAAATGTATTAAAAAAACAAACAAACAAAAAAAAACTGATGGAATCACATGGTTGGGTGGGATCTGAGCTCACAGCTGAATCAGAGGACAAGGAGAGAAAGAGACTACATATCTCAGGCTGCTTTGCAACACAGGAACCCAAGAGTTTAATGTCATGGGTCAATCGGCGCCCATCTCAGACTTGGACTGATGTCTGCCACAGGCTGTTGCCAGTAGAGATGATGACTGGGGGTTTGAGCTCACAGAGCCACTGGTATAGTGCCATAATGGTATATTGTTATGATTGTTGTCTAGGGAAAGGAGCAGGGTTCCCATCACCATCAATAAAAGTTATTAATGCATGAGATGGATTTATGTGGAAGCCCTACCCCACTCCCATATCCTATGAGGGCAGTAGGCGGTTTTATGTTGGGTGCGCTTTCGCGCTTTTACGTGACCAGACCGACAGTATGTGGAATACTATATGTGATGATGTCTTACAGTGGGGAGTAATTATAATGCACACATTGCCAGATACATCTTGTCAGGGAGATCTGGCACCAAAGGCTAATCCCTTGTGTACACACACTTAAGGGATAAGAGTCATAAACAATAAGATCCCCACAGCCACAGAGGCACCATCTCCCCAGGGGGCTTCTCAGTTCTTAGCAGAGGACCCAGGAGAGAGTCAGGACATGCTTCCCCTCTGGTGGTCAGAAGCCAAATGACTCTGTTAGCCACACCTAGTGGGCGGACCTGGGAGGGGACTCATGATTCCCAGGACATGACCCTATGTGATTGGCCATTAGGGGCTGACCTCAGGTAGCCCCTCCCTCTCTTATGTTGAAAAGTTCTTAAATACTGTGTGTTTCCAAAATAAAGGTTGTTCTTAATTTTCATACTTTGACTAAGCATGTATTACTGACCCAGAGGCATCTGCTTGTAGAGGTGCTCCCAGGTACACTACCAAAGCAAGCTGGGACTTATGCCTTTGTACCGACAGAGACTGTCCATAGGTCTAGAGTCACCCAAACTTAGGTCTAAACCTACTGGGAATAAGAGTACTAGGATACTCTAGATCCCATCATCATAGTCGGTTGTGACATTTAACACAAATGTTTCCAAAAAACAAAGTTTTTAGACCCTACAGATTCTCCTCCATCAGATGCATTCATAATCCAGGACACTTAGATATACCTTTAAATATCCTGCCTGAAACTACTAACTAAATCAGTGAAACTGTTATGTCATGTTGGATGCGCTTAGGGATACATGGAATGCAAGTATTTATCTTCTAGGAATTTCAAAGAGCACATTTTAAACTTTATCAATGTTTGAAAAAAAAAGAATATTTTAATCATTTTACAAACCCAAATAAGTGCTTAGCTCAGCACAAACTACAAATAGCGCTTTAGAAATCTGCATTTGGAAATTTTAGCAAATATATTTATATGTATATGTGTATTTCTGTGTGTGTGTGTATATATATATATATATATATATATATATATATATATATATATATATATAATGTAAATAAATAGTATATTTGTGTTCACATCTGAATGTCTAAAAAATGTTAACCTTGTTTCATGCCCAGAATTCCAAGTAATACAGTTATTACACTGCATTCTGGGAACCTTGGCAGGGACATGCAAATGTGCCCACAAAGGCTTCGCTCTTGCAATCCATAACCATTAAAAAAATGGCTTCCCTTAAGCATATGCCCACTATATCAAACAGCTTTGAGCAAAGCTAGGCTATGTGTGTGCGTGTATATATAATTTGTAATTCCCTATTTGTAATTGTCAATTCATAAAAAAAAAAAGCAATAGTTAACATTACAGAAGTTTTTTATGTTTTATGCAGCTGCTTATAACGTGTGCTGTTTTATTCCCTATAAAATCGGCTTTTAGTGGAAATTCAGGACCACCTCCTAAAATATTGTATTGGCTGTATCAAGTTCAGCCACTAGAGGGAGTAGCCTATTTTTCCATAGAGCACCATGACTCGATTGGTGCAGTCCTCGGACACGCCCTACACAGAATTAGTCGGAAGGAGGTCCTGATTGTGTTTCAAAAGCAGTTTGTAGAAAAAACTAAAAAATAACATTTTCTAATCTTGCGGCACCTAATTTTTCTACCAAGAAACACTTTTTGTTAAATTAAAAAACTGCTCTTTGAAATGTAACCTAAATGTTCATTTAACCTATTTATAAATAAAATTGTGAAACAAAATTCTGTTTGTGCAGTGTAATGTAGTTCTGACGGCTCGTTCCAGTGTCCAAGGACTATTAGACATTAGCTATATATAAAGGTCTTATCTCTTTGTACTTTGCATCCTGATATCTGCTCATATCATCAGTGTTTAAAGGAACAGAACATGTATTTTTCCTATAGAGGAACTCACAGCAATTACCCACCCGTCCTAAAAGTAACTTGATTTTACTATTTTCTCCAAAACGAGCGTAAAAGAGTTTTAAGGGGGCAATGCAGCTTTAGTTTTTCTATCTATTGCATGTTTATAACAGTGTGTGTAAATAGTTTGAATTATTCATTGTAAGATCAGAAGATTTCTTGATTCTTGCATCCTCACATACACAATCCTTTTCTTTTTGATTGTCCACTCCAGCCATGGGCAATCTATTTCACATGAAGGGTCTCATATGTGGCACCAAGTCCCTAAAAGGGCCCAACAGTGATAATTTATTGATAATAGAGGTATAGGTAATGAGGAAATAACGTTATTATTTCCTCATTTCCCATACGGTGACATCTCTGCAGCGAGTGACATCTTGCTTCAGCTCTTCGGTCTAGAAGTACGTTTTTAAAGAAGACGGATGTTCTCCACCAGCCCGCTCTTCAGGAAGATTACTGTCCTCCTCGCATTACGATTGGTGAGTCCGAGCTGAAGACAGTCCACCAGTTCACCTACCTGGGTTGCATCATCTTCTTGGATGCTAAGATTGACAAGAAAATTGACAACAGACTGGCAAAGGCAAATATAAAATTGTTTGGAACAACAACCATCTGGATAATGTGTACAGAGCTGTTGTGTTGACCACACGACTCTGAGTTGGGGGTTACTTACCGCCATCACCTACGACTTCTTGAGCACTTTCATCAATGCTGCCTCCGCACCATCCTCAACATCCACTGGGATGACCACATCTCAAACACTGAAGTTCTAGAACAGGCAGGAGTCCTCGGCATTGAGGCCATGCTGTTGAAGGCACATTTGCGCTGGGCAGGATGATGGAGGATGATCAATGATCGTCTTCCAATGATTGTGCTATATGGTGAGCTCACCACTGGGAATTGTGACAGAGGAGGCCCGAAGAAGAGGTACAAGGACTTGTTGAAACAGTCCCATGATGTCTGTCACATTGACCATCATCCATGGACGGCTTTAGCTTCAGACAGCAATGCCTGGAGAAGTACCATTCACTAGGTTCTCTTTTGAGAGAACACACAGGACTGGTCTTAAGGACAAAAAGTCACTACAGCACCCAACCCAGAACAAGCCTTCCCGTGCATCCACTGCGGTCCAGTCTGCCTGTTTCACATTGGCCTCCTCAGCCACCAGAGAGACAATGCATTTGAGTCTTTGTTCTTAGGCAACGTGGTTTTGAGACGTGTATTAAATCCTTGAGTACTGGATTGTGTGTAACCTCGGCTTAATAATAACATATCATATTTTTTAATTCCACATATGCAAAGGTTTGAAAATCAGTTGCGAGTGGTCTTTGGTACTTTTAAATCTCTCTTCTGCTTTTTGCAGTTACGGCACTGCCCTGATTTGCAAGTGATCCATTAAATCTTATTAGCATAGGGTTTGGTGTCAAAGGGGAGTAACTCATAATTTAATTTCAGTGCAGAACTCAATGGAGATTTATGTCTTGCTTTTCGGCTTTGTCATGAAATTCACTCAGAGCAGTGACTCGTAGCAGTTTGCTCACAATGTTTTAGGAATCGGTGATTGCATAGCTAGGTGTGTAATTGCTTAGCTAGGTAGGGTTTACTCTGTAGTAAGGGCACTCATAAGTGCATTTTCAGGGATTAGCATAGGACCCTTAGTCCCCTTCCCGCCCCACATAACCAGCACCCATTATATATGGGGAAATTTGCCACCACAGCCGCAGCAAAGCACTTTTGAAGTTTCATTAATTTACCCTAGTTGCAAAACATAGCAAATCCTCATCTTGTTTTCTCGGCACTTACTTATAAACGAGTACATTACCATCTCACTGCAGGGGTACCTAATACTGTATATTTACAGCTTTGCAAAAAGAACAGAACTGTAATAAACACAAGAGCATGTAATGAGGCTGCATACATATTTTAGGAGCTATGGTTCTCTGCGCCTATAACAAGCACACCTCCTTGGAGTGGATTAGATGGAAATGCTATTTGCGCAGACGTTTCACGACATTTCAAGCACGATAAACATGCTCAGCAGGAATTAGACGTTGTGACTCACGCAATGTACTTTTAAAGGGTCATCTTTGGAGCAGGAGAACATCTGTCTTAAGAGGATATGAGAAATCAAATACAAACATGTCAGTACTAGGGGGCATTGCGGCAAAGTAATATGCAGAATATATCATGAGTATCTGTTTTTTTTCCTTTTTGAAGTCCCGTATCTACAGCATGGGTGTATTTAGGTTTTATGCTAGCCCAAGGACATTCAAATCTGCGTGCCCCCAATTCCCCAGATGCATCTTCTATTTTCCTCTTTCTCTATCTCATAAGTTTGTATAATTTATATATATGTGCATATATTATGTCCGAAAGTGTCATGTACACTTACATAGAGAAATATCCCTCCATATGGATATTTCTGTGCATATACAAATATTTTAATGTCCTGTACTGCATCTTAGCTGCCCCCTGAATATGTTCTACTCCACATCTGGACTTCAGGGGCAGAGGCAGAAACATACGGTTTACCCCTGATTTTATATGATTTTTTTTAAAGATCGATAATTATAAATGTGCATTTTTAAGAGCTTTTATTTATTGTCCACTATAATAGTTATCAGATGCGTTCTGCGCAGGCGTTCGTCACGTGCGGATAGCCCTGTATCAAGAGAATTACGGGACTGAGAGGATTGCCCTTGTGCATGCATGGCAAAACTGCACTATTGCACATGCATTTCATGGGGTGCGGGTAGATAGGGAGGGAGAGAAAAAGAGGGGGGTGGAGAGAGGGAGACAGAGAGAGAGATAGAGGCAGAGAGCGAGGTATGCGGGGGGGGGAGAGATAATGAGAGGGAGACAGAGAATGAGAGGGAGGGGGAGAGAGAGGGAGGTAGGAAGACAGAGAGGGAGTGAAGGAGGTGTGGGGGAGAGAGAGAGAGAGAGGGGGAGGGAAGGGATGGGATGGGAGAGAGAAGGAGGGTGAGGGAGGGAAGGGAGAGAAAGGGAAGGGGAGAAGAAGGGAACAGGAGAGAGGGAGATAGGGGGAGGGGAGAGAGAGAGAGGAAAGGGAGGAATTACTCATTGGAGTCTAAATGCTGACATTCTATTCATAATCATAGGGTTTTAGATTTAAAATAATGGATGCAGAGTAGATATCCACCCATCAAACTTGGGTTATTAAAAGTAATAAAGGTTGATTGACAAGGTAAAAATTACATGCTTCAATGTAAATTTACTAAGACAGTGATATTTTTGAAATAAGTATGAACAGTTTACTTATAAATGATACCCTATTTTGTGCCTCTGCTGTGTCCCACACTATAAACCATCCATTTGTTGTTACATGTTTTTGAAATGTTTAGAAAAAATAATCTTTTAAATAAATGGTATAAACTTTGAATCTACAGTGTCTCCTTTGAGAAGAATATCAGATAGGCCAGAAACAAACAGGCCAGGATTTGTGGATATGCATGACATTATTGGAGGTGTGCTAGCACAAGGTTCAGTCATTCTGACTGACATACCTGTGACAATATCTATCACAGACCCCTTTTTCTAAGCATGGGTGTTGGCCCATTGAGCCACCATGAAAGACTGACATAACAGACTGCTTGGTTCCAGCCACTGGATTATGTACATAATCACCTACATTGTATTTGTAATCTGTTTTGTCCCATTGTTTGCCAGATGAAGTTAATAACATCTGATATGTGTTAGAGATGGCAGGATGTGTATTGGAGGTTAATCCTATTGATCTCAGGAAGCTACTGTTAGACCCCATGTGGGGTGATCTCCTGTAATTGTCTGCCACATCCTCTCAATGTTATATTGTGTACACCCCCCTCTGTATCTGCTTTAAATATTGCTGATGTTTCAAAAATAAAACCGTTCACTTTTGAGGCATATAGAAATCGATTTTGCTCCTGTTCTCTTGGATAGCTGTAGGAAGGTACTAAGAGACCCTGTAGGATCCTGCTTGGGTAGGTTTGACTGTAACAAGTCTTATCAAGCCCCTTAATAAGAAGCAGATCTGGAAGAACCCCAAGGTCCTTGTGGGTAGATAACCTGTAGTCTATAGCAGGTGGCCCTGAGTCTGAACCCCTGCTCTCAGATCGTCACAATATCCTCTCAATATCTGATCTTTGGTGGTTTTAAAGCTACAGTCTGTGAACTCCGGAAGTGGAGCTAGTAAATGGAGGGCCACAGTGCAAATTGATTTAGGGGCCCCTGTAACAGCGTGACACCTTTTATTTCTAATAAACAATTATTTTTTCAGGAGAATATGTTTTCAAATAATTCTTATTCTCAGCTGAGAATTGTTTTCCTTGTCTGTTATATGATATAACAAGCACAACAAAAGAAACATCTTTATTTTTTAGCACATCTATGCAATACGCAGAGGCCTAACACATCCCTGCCTGAGACTACACTGGCCTGTCTGAGCCTTGGCAAGCTGCCTTATGTTGCCCTCTAATTAAAGCAGGAGCGGGCTTAACTCATTATTTTTTTGCGGGGAAAGGGTGTTTTCAGCAAAGGTGGAATATGATGGGCAGGTTCTCGCCCTTACTGGACTGTCCCTCTGTGCTGACTGCCTCTTTACACCAGGGATGATCTGCATAAGCCCATCAGATACCTTGCCCTCCAGAGTGAGCATCTGGAAACACTCGTAAATGTTACTGATTTGGCTACTTTTAGCTACTAGCATTCAATTTGCGATAGTCTCAAAATCTCTGCGGTTGTCAAAATCATAACTCCATCCTATCTCCTCCTGATGTTTCAAGCCGGTAAATGTTACCAGATACAAAATCCATATTTAATTACAACAATTTAACAAACCCGCGATTGCCTTCAAACCCGTAACTGGCTTATGTATCAAAACATTATATGAGTACTAGATAGGACTCGCAAGTGGGTTAAACACCAGTTCATAACACTATAAAAGCAAATAAACACACACTGCTGTACTCACAAATACTATTCCCTGAAATGAAAGGCATTACAATCAATTGCACAACAGTCTCAAGCTGCCAAACCTGCAATAAAAAAAATACGTATTATTACGTATTATTTCCGTGTTATATTAGCCTTGACAATCAATGGGCTAATACATTTCATGGATCCTGCATGGACTAGAACAGTTGTTTTACTGATTTTTATTGATTTCTACATTGCAAGTCTGATCGCAAATTGTACTTCTAAACACTAATTAATTGTAGTTTAAACTCTATGTTTTACTGACGTCATGATGATGGTCTCATTTACTTTTGGCTGTGTCTACAAAGTAACCTACGGGCTTGCTTAATTGATCATGACATGACCATGCCCTGTAAGGCTACGTACGGGTTCATGGTTTGCTTGTGGGGGCTGAGACATGTAATTACGGGTTAGTGACAATTGAATATGTAGAAATGTTTAGAAAATTTGATCCGCAGGCAAAAGTTCAGTTTGGAGGTATTTACGGGCTTGCAATTAAATAGGGCCCTATGTCTGTAACTCTAAATACCACCTCGTCAGTTGTGCATTTTTTAATTTCATAATATTGAGCCACATTAAAGGGGAGTGATTATTCACCAAAGTAAAGTGTCTGCCAAACCAGTAATACCAGTAGTCGTCAATAGCCCATTTCACAGATAAGTATTCTTTCTCTAGGGCAGCATAGTTTTTCTTTCTGGGAAATAATTTCCTACTTAAATATAAAAGTGGGTGCTCTTCCCCATCAGTAACCTGTTACAACACAGCTCCCAAACCAATCTTGGAGGCATCCGTCTGTAAAAACAAACTTTCTTACTCTATTCAACCTCATCCTCCGCCTCCGACATTTTCACTAAACTGAACCTCTCCGTTCTTTAACAAGGTCATGTATTCCCCTGGGTCTTCTGCCATATAATTCAAATGGGGAGAATCCTGTGGATGACTGGGGCACTTCATGTATAGCCAACAAAGGTAAGGCCGCATTTTGTCCCAATTTTGTCGTTCACTATCCACAAACTTTTGATGCATCTCCTAAGTGCTATTACATCTTCTACCAAACCATCCGTTTGAGGCTGAGGTTCTAAGTGATTCTGTTTTTAGAAGGGAACAAACCTCCGTCATTCTTCAATTGAATATGGTGCCATGGTCGGTTAATATTTCTTTCAGAATACACACCCTGGAGAAAATGTTAATAACATTTTTGACGCTGAGCTATTGCGCAAAAAGATTACATCGGGATATCTAGTGGCATAGTCTAATATGACCAAATTTATATTTGTTCCCTGTGGATGCTTTCTCAAGAGGCTCTATAATATCAACCCAGTGCTCTCAAAAGGCAGATCCACTAAAGGAATCCGTATCAGGGGGGTTTTGGTTTGTCCATTTGGTCCTCTCTAGTACCCATTGGCTTTTTTGGCTCCATTTGTGGGTTATGTATTTGAACGCCAGTGGATTTGTTGCAATTTAATACCGAAATTGGAACATAGCAGTTACAGGCTTGGGAGAATGAAGGATTTGCGAGCACGCTGTTCAAATTTCCACGTCCCATAGACTTTTTTCGGCCTTAAACCGCAAGACGTTGGTGGCTTGCTTTACAGGGCCAATTTAATAGCCGCAAGACTTGCGGGCTAAGTTACGGGCTACGGTTTTACACATTCAGGGAATTTAATGGGTCTGTAAGAGTCTACCAGTAAGACTTTAGCATTTACCTTTGCATAGACCACAAATATTGCCCTACATATTCACACTCCATGAAGGAACAATCTCTGGATATGTGACCTGTTTCCTCCACACTTGAAGCATGTACGTTTTTCTGACTGATTCTAGCCCATAGTTATTCGTTCACCTCTGACATACCTGAGCACCCAATCTTGGAAGGAGCCAACACAGGTTTACCTTTAATAAAACTTCTATTTTCCCTTAGAGCAGATATGCCTACACTTAACCCTTTATTGTTCCTTGTCTTGGACATCTATTGGGTTAGTAAGCTTGTTTGCTTGGAAGAACTAGCATCATTTAAGGAACTACGTTTATGTCTACAGACCCAATGGTGAAGGCCATTTGGGAGCTTTGGGATATGCTGTTATAACATTACCATGTCCCATATTACAGCTAGTGGGCACTCTGAAGGTTATAACCATTTGTAGGCAAGATCCTTCAGTTACGGAGCAAAAGCCATAGGATTTGTGTCTAAAAAACACATTTTTATAAACTTTTTTTTATAACATTCATCAGATAGTCCCAGGCAAAGATATATAGCAGATTTAAGCACTTCATAGTCCCGAGCTTTCTCCTCCTAAGGCAAAATAAGCAGTTTGGGTCTCACACCTATAAATAGAACCAGTCGTCTTGCCCAGGTACCTTTATGCAAGGGGTCATAAAGGGAAAAAAGCAGGGGATAGGGGGCAAGTTCAGTCCTGGAGAGCCCCACAGGCCTGTATTTAAAGGATTTCCTCTCTGTGCACAGGTGAGTCAATCAGGATGACTGAAGAAGTCACAGTCCCGCCATTACACAGGAAATCCCAGTGTGTTTAGGGCCCTCCAGGACCGAATGTGCCCCCCCCCCCTGCTTTATGTCATTGGACCATAGCTAGTCTCCCTAATGCAGTCAAGTATGTGTGAGGATTATCCTCTGGTGCCATCTTCACCAGGGCATTTGCAAAGGTCCCTTGTTGTCTTTTTTGCCTCAGTTTTTTTTTTTTATCAGCTGAGCCTGAAAATCCTGCTGCTACCGCTGCATTTGAGACTGAAACGGATGTTACTGCACTTACACAAAAGTTCTATCTCAATTGTTTTAGAAAAAAAAAGGTTTAGAGAAAAAATCCTAATGTGGACTATCTAAAGACTCAGGAAATTACACCAGCCTTGTTAGCTGAGGTTGGCACATAAACTCCACGCCAGGTTTTAAGCTGTACTAGAGGCGGGGTTTGGTATGTCCCATTACGACAGCATATGTAACACCTATTATTTCTAATAAATGGATTTCTTCAAGGATGGATCTTCAGATCAACTGAGCATTGTCTTACCTTGTCAGGTAAAATTATCGTTCCTTTCCCTTTTGAAATTCCCCCAAAATTTGACAGCAGTGGGAGCAGCGGTGCAGCCCACCAACCGCTGGTGCCGATACCATAGAGTTTGTTAGGTGAACTTTTAGGGTTACGTTGAGTGGTAGGGTTGCTTTAAGGGTTAGGATAACCTTCAAAGGTTACAACTTGTATGAAATATCGGCAGCTCTGCAAAATATCTGTAGCGCCAGCTTGCGGCCACTTGGCACCACTGCAGTGATAAATCCATATTCTTTAATTAAAGCAGGTACAGGCTGAAATGGTTCATTGTTTGGTAGGGGAAAGGTGGAACATGATGGACAGGTTATCTAACTACATCTTTACAGCAGTGATCGGCCTGTACACCCCCCTGACAACATCTCTATACAAGGTAGGTGCCTGCAGAAGTCAACACACAAGCCAAACATATATGTACGTTGTCATTTTTATTTTCTATAAAATACTTTTCTGCCCATCTCACCGAATAATTTAAGCGTGCCCCTTTTCTCCAGCCGATTGCTGACAGCAGAGGACCCTACCTTGTTGTGGGTCCTGGTACTTTTCCCCGCCACTGGCTGCACATGAAACAGCCTAATCATGTAACCGCTAATAAATTAAAGACCTACTATAATGCCATAACAACAGGAGCTAGATGATGTAATTATTTTATTAATGATTGATACTTAACTATTTGATCATTAAAAAAACAAAAAAACAATATTCAGTACTACATTTCTACGTTCTATCTGTCAAGGTTGTATCAATGAATTCATTGGCGAGAGATGGGGTTAAAGTGGTTTCCAATCTAAATGGTTATTTAGATTTATACAATGAATAACTATTGTTGAATCACACCCCCAGGCTATATTATTATTATTATTTTTATTAACTTTTATTTGTAACGCGCCAACATATTCCGTAGTGCAATACAGGGGATAAGAAACAAAGAAAAATACAGCATTAACATCCTTCCAAAAATGGAGGACCCTGTTTTGAGTTTAGAATCTTTGCAGAAAGTGCTTTTTCCCAAAGCATCCTAGAAGACTGAACACTCGCCACTTACAATCTAAAGGGAATGGAAGGGGCAGAAATCAGGGAAAGATTAAACAGATAAGGAATAAAAAGGGTCACAAGAGAAGTGAAAGTTAGAAAGGTTTTTCCTTTAGAGGGAGATAGAAGGAACAGAGGTGAGGGCTTTAGCATTTAATATGTTGTCTGCCCCTAGTGGTGAGATAATATATGCAAGTAGGAAAGTCAGGTGATTCCCATTCCACTATAAATTTAATCAGAAATGGGGTAGGACTCCCAGAATTCAGCATAACCAGTGAGGCTTACTGAGACCAGGATGCAGGTAAAATTTGGGGCTAAAAAGAAAAATACGGTATGAGGGACCAATAGAACAGAGAGGGAGAGAGGGAGAGAGAGAGAGAGAGCAGTTAGCAGAAAGGAAATGCCAAGACATGTGGGAAGGAGGAGATCTAGGCAAGTTATACAGGCCATAAAAGGGGGAAGGGGGAGGAAAGCCAGGCAAGATAAAGTAAACATTTGTAAGTTTGAACTAATGTTAGAAATAATTCTATGTCATCAAATATAATAACAAGCATATAGTAGAAATATTAATAAAAGATATTGGCTCCTGGGAAGATGCAGCTTTCAAGGTCTTTTCCATATCTGATGGTGTGTATGAAACTCCCAGAATTCAGCGTAACCAGTGAGGCCTTCTGAGACCAGGATGCAGGTAAAATTTGGGGCTAAAAAGAAAAAACAATAAAAATACGGTATGAGGGACCAATAGAACAGGGAGAGGGAGAGAGAGAGAGAGCAGTTAGCAGAAAGGAAATGCCAAGACATGCCCTCAATTAAGTGTTGTGGATGGAGTGCGAGCACTATCAGAGCTTACATACCATTGCATTATGATAGTGGCTGGTAACCAAAGTGTGGCTAGCAGCTAATGTTACACTGCTCCCTCCTACTAATGTTTGTTTCAAAGAGTGGTTTTCAGTTTGGCACTTCCCCCTCAGTGGGTCCGCTCTGTCCACAATACTTCATTCAAGGAGTGGAGAAATCTGGAGCCTGAGGAATCATTACAAATAGTAAGTAATTGTTTAAATGTCCTGTAACAGTGTAATACTTTTTTTTATGAAGTATAATCTAACTATAGTTTACAAGACCACTAAAGTTGTCTTTTAGTCCTAAAACTAATATTTTAACTTAATTAACAGTTTATAATGGATCTATAACTATTCTCAAGTCTGTGGCTGGGTACTTGCTCTTTTCTGTTAGCCAGTCGTGTCTCAGGTTCATGCCCTCTTGTCCTTACATGTCCCAACTCTGAAATCAACCATTGTACGGGTTTGTCTATTATGAAGTATCTGCACCGAAGCATTTGGATTGAGACCAGGCCTGGAAGAAAATGACAGAGTTGATTTGCATTACTAATCAGGTCATTTGCTTGTTGTTGCTGGAAGATCAGACATTCTGCCTGTAATTTGCAACAAATCTGGATGCAGCTGAGTATTTTAATGTGTTTGAGAGCTTTATCAAATCTATGTGAGTGGATACAATGCTAAATGCCACTGAACGCAAAATATTTGCTTCTTTTAAAAAAATTTTTATTTTTGTCTTTTTTTGCATTATAAATAAAAAAAGGACCACTGTGGTCTATATGATATTTTAAATAACTAAACATGATCATTTGCAAATATTTAAAAATGCAAAAAAATAAATGCAACCTGCCCTCCCACCTACGCTATGAACCAACTCATATCTCCACACCATAAACTCACAGCAACTTGTCCTCTCACCGCTACCTCTCTTCCATAACATCATTATGTTCCCCTGCACAGCCCTTGCTAAAAAAACACTACACGCGCTATCTACAACCCCAGTCTGCCTTCATCGCCATGCATTGTGCCCCACAGACATGGCACACAAAGGAAACAAGTTACTTTCCAAAATTATCCCACACTGCTGACCATGGCTGGAGAAAATCTTCTCCTCGGTCCGACTTCCTCCACTATTAATTCCTGTTGTGCTCTTATACTTCAGCTAATGACCTGTCCAAGCAAACATACTTTTCATTTCTCATTACAAGACTATCAATCGTATCCTAAATGTCTCTTCTCCACCTTCAATGCCTCCTCAATCCCTCAACGCCCTTCCTATCACACAAGACCTTGCCAACAAATTCAGTAATTAAGAAGACTCAATATCTCTACATATTTTTCACAGTTTGAATTTACCTGAACGTTGAGATGGCAGGATCTCTATTGCTTATCAAATAAAGAAGAGTGTAGAACTCGTGTCTCATCCCCCCTCCCTCCCTTGTGTCTCATACCCCCCCTCCCTCCCTTCTGTCTCATTCCACCTCCCTCTCTTGTGTCTCATTCCCCCTCTGTCCCTCCCTTGTCTCTCATTCCTGCCCCCCATCCCTTGTGACTTATCCCCCCTCCCTCCCTTGTGTCTCATTTCCCCCATCCCTTGTGTCTCATTCCCCCCTCCCTTGTGTTTCATTCCCCCCTCCCTCCCTTGAGTCTCATTCACCCCCTCTCCATCTCTTGTGTCTCATCCCCCCTCCCTCCCTTGTGTCTCATTCCCCCCTCTCCCTCCCTTGTGTCTCATTTCCCCCATCCCTTGTGTCTCATACCCCCCTCCCTTGTGTCTCATTCCCCCCTCCCTTGTGTCTCACCCCCCCCTCCCTTGAGTCTCATTCACCCCCTCTCCCTCCCTTGTGTCTCATTCCCCCCTCTCCCTCCCTTGTGTCTCATTTCCCCCATCCCTTGTGTCTCATTCCCCCCTCCCTTGTGTCTCATTTCCCCCCATCCCCTGTGTCTCATCCCCCCTCCCTCTTTTGTGTCTTATTCCACCCCTCTCCCTCCCTTGTGTCTCATTTCCCCCATCCCTTGTGTCTCATTCCCCCCTCCCTTGTGTTTCATCCCCCCCCTCCCTTGAGTCTCATTCACCCCCTCTCCATCCCTTGTGTCTCATCCCCCCTCCCTCCCTTGTGTCTCATTTCCCCCATCCCTTGTGTCTCATTCCCCCCTCCCTTGTGTCTCATTCCCCCCTCCCTTGTGTCTCATCCCCCCTCCCTCCCTTGAGTCTCATTCACCCCCTCTCCATCCCTTGTGTCTCATTCCCCCCTCCCTTGTGTTTCATCCCCCCCTCCCTTGAGTCTCATTCACCCCCTCTCCATCCCTTGTGTCTCATCCCCCCTCCCTCCCTTGTGTCTCATTTCCCCCATCCCTTGTGTCTCATTCCCCCCTCCCTTGTGTCTTATTCCCCCCTCCCTTGTGTCTCATCCCCCCTCCCTCCCTTGAGTCTCATTCACCCCCTCTCCCTCCCTTGTGTCTCATTCCCCATCTCAATCTGTAATTAACCCTCTGGAGATTCCAAAGTAAAAAATCTAATAACTCATCCAATATGTGGGAAATCCACCATGGTAATGTAAGAATACAAACATTTATAGAGAAAGCACACTTAAACCATGGCAATATGCAAGTCACATTGAAGATATTCAAAAAATTCTAGGCTGAAATATAATAAAATATAACTTTTATTTAAAAAATTAATTATAAAAAATACATAAATAAAATCCGACGTATAAAAAAATCACATTTGTCCCCTCCTGACGGAACCAATATAGGTATATACCGTATATTGTACACAAGCTCTGCATACAAATTAATACAATAAATCCAACAACACATGTAGAGTATCCAAAAAAACAACTAATGCTGATGAGTGGAGTTTGGGCTAAGACCAACTATTGCCCTCTAGCTAATAGAAACCTTTTAACTATACTCATCTAAATGTTATGATAAATTCAATGGTACTAATATATACCCACCAATTAGATAATATACTCAGAAAAATCATAAGATTATCTCTATATACATGTGCAAAAGTTTGGGCAGGGAGTAATTAATAATCACTGCAAATACTGCAAATGGAAATGGCAGTATTCCTATGATCATAAATACACATGATGCGCACACAGATCCCTAGGGGGATATTTAATCTTAGTTTCCACACAGGGAGACATAGATCTCCATTGACCATTTTCCTTTGGCCCTGTATGATGCTTTTATTTGTTATGTGCATTAAAACACTGTTTACACTGCTGGGAAGGGTGAATGACGCTGATGCCCCCTTTCAGAGACCGCTGGTGGGCAAACACATTAGGGCAAATCCGGAGGTCCGGTTCTAATGTCAGATGCTGAATCCAACATTAACTTGCTCTCTCAAAAGCATTTCAATGTGTGCACATAACAAATAAAAGAATCACATAGGGCAAATGGAAAAGGGTCAATGGAGATCTATTTCTCCCTGGGAGGAAAACGTTAATGGGGAGAAGGTTGTGAGCTCATAACAAAGAAAAGAATCATACATTGCAAAAGGAAAAGGATATGGCGTCAATGGAGATCTATTCTTCCCTGAGTGGAAAAAGTTAATGGGAAAACTAAGATTAAATAACCTCCTATAGGGAATTAGAAAGGAATGTTCTTTCATATGGAATTAGTACCTGGTGCCACCAGGCTGGTGGAGATAAAGACTGAGTACTTGGTGGGAACAAATAACAGCATCTGAGGTTAAATGACTGAAGAACTCCCAATATTTAGAATATCTGAAGGTGGTGTCCCTTGGGATATGGACAAACACTGTTATGTTTAAGTAGGCTCTGATATATGGACTAATACCCCCACAGCTATCATCATTAAAACACTTAAAGGGGATATCTAAGTTTCCTGGATTATGAATGCATCTGATGGAGGAGAATCAGAAGTGTATGAAAAAAAATGTTTGCATGAAAAAATACCAAAATAAACATTTAAAACACTTACCTTTACTGTTTAAAATGAAGACATAGCACTGTGTTAGTTGCTATGGCAACAGCCCACAGCATAGACAGGACGTAGGGATGAGTCATATACCAGCAGTGACAACACTGCTCTCCTATTGTCTGTGGTACAAAGACACATGGAATATGTAGCAAAGGAGCCTGGGAAATGTAGTGTATCACTGCAAGGAGGAAGCTGCAAGAAGATTGGCTGAGCTAGCAAGAGCAGGTAAATAGTGGGTTAATATTGCTCCCTGTATGCTGCATGCTGATTGGGGGGGGGGGGGGGCAGGAAGTTGTGGGTGTCAACATAATTCTTAGATAGTGAAGTAAAATATCACTCTTGTTGACATGATTACAGCAATCAGAACTCTCAAGCAACCAGAAAAAAAAATCCTGTACTTTAAATATAAAATTAAGTTTTACAGGGCTCAACAAATGCCAGGAGCCAGGTTGTCATGCCGCAAAATGCTTTCAAGCACCTAGATTTCATTCACTGCACGTCTCTGCAATTTAATTTTATCTGGAAGCAGAAAGGCATGAGTGACTGAGCCAGTGCAGTGAGGAGTGAAAGATGCTGCTGCTAGAACAGCCCTCCCTAATAAATATACTTAGCAGAGTCTCCTATGTGCACCAAATCTAAGCCTCTTTTAATAGTAACTCTAAAGCAGACAGAAACTACATTTATCCGGCATCTACCAATCCCCCACGGGTGCCGGGTAACTGAGAGTCTATTGTATTATAAAAGGAGTTTAAGATCTACTGTAAATGCAATAGCTCTGTAGCATTGAGAAAAAGTTCACCCAATATTTATATACAATTAAGAAGGTAATTTCTGTTACATGTGAAAGCGAATTGAAACACTTAGGCCCCTACTCAATTGACCAATTGTTGGTTACTGGAGCCCGTAAACTAATTTGCTATTCAATTGGCATCTTTTAACTAACCGCAAACGATTTATGGGTTACAGTCTGAAAATCCCTGCGGTTGTCAAAATCGTAACTCTCAACCCATCTAAGCCTTTGATCTTTCAAGCCCGTAAATGTTACAATCGCAAATCGCTATTTAATTGCTAAAATTCCTCAAGCCGGTAATTGTTTTCAACACAGTAAATGGCAAGTATAAAAGAAAATCCTACGTGTACCAGATTGGACTCGCAATTATAAGTTTAATTTCCGTGCTCTATCAATCTTAGGAATCAAGGAGTTAATACATATCAGGCCACCAACATGGACTATAACATATCCTTCATTAATTTTTATTATTTTGTACATCGCCAGATTGTGAGTCTGATTGCATATCGGACTTCTAAACGCTAATTGATTGACTTTTAACCTCCATGTTTTACTGATGACGGTCTCATTTACTATTGGATGTTTCTAAATCGGTGGTTACAGCCTTGCTTAATCAGTCATGATCATGCTCTGAAATGCTACTTATGGTTACATCCTTTAAGGTTTAGGCTTTCGACCAGGTAGCTGTGGGATTGATCCATTGAATCATTCTGTAACTGTTGCACATTTCAAGCCCACAGACGTATGGCCAGTATGAAGGCAACTGCAGGTTTGCAAATGAATAGGGGCCTTCGTATTTGTAATAAATCTATTTCTATATGTAAAACTTTGCTAAATTTCTTAACCCATACTCCGTTGTATTGTAAACAAGTGCTACATTTCAAGCATTGTATGCTAGTGAGCTTAAGACACAATACCATTGATTACAACCTGACTCACCAATACGCCAAAAAATTTACTCTCCTTGCAAAATGTTGCACAACATACATTTTTAGCGCATGCAGACTCCAAAAAATTAGAGGGAACATAGATGTAGGGTATCCAAAAAATCCCTAATGCTGATGAGTGTAGTTTGGACTAGGACCCACTCTTGCCCTCTGTCTAATACAGTAGAAGATAGATTAAATATACTCATCTAAATGTTCTAATGAGTAAATAGTACTTATATATAGTCACCAATTAGGTTAGTACAGTAGAATCCCGGTTATCCGGCACCCAACTAACCGGGACTCTAAAGCAACCAGCACCGGCATCAATTGCCCATTTAAAAAAAACTCCCGCTAAACGGCATAACCGGCACCATCCGGCACTATTCGGCAGTTCGAGACTGCAAAAAAAAAATAAACTTTTTTCAATTTTTTTTTTCTGGCCCTAAATGGCCCAGTTTAGGTGCTAATGCATTTTAAAGGCATTTTAAGGGTTTTTGGGTGGTTTAATGGTCATTTAGACCCTTAAATTCGGGGACTCCTGATTAACCGGCAACCATATTAACAGGCAATAGGGAGTAACGGGGAGTTTACTTTACATGAGAGACATAATCATTCATTCAATTCATTGTCTCTAATACTGATGAGTGGAGTTTGGACTAGGACCCACTCTTGTCCTCTATCTAATAGAAGATTTTAACTATAATCATCTAAATGTTATTATGGATTAAATGGTACTCAAATATCATCATCAATTAGGTACATAAATGAGATAATCATACACTCAAAAAAATAATTCAAAAATTGTCTCTATATCCATTTGCAAAGAATGAGCAGAGAGTTGTTAATTATCACTATACAACTGGCAGTGGCAGTATTCCTATGGTCATAAGTACATATCGATTGTAATAAGTACATATCCCAGATGTCTACATACATATTCATTTATGCCAATATATGTTAAGTAATTAATTCAAATATATCATGTAAATACATCCATATATATACATAAAAAAGGCATCTTGGCAAACATTAATACATGGAATTTAACTCAACCTGACGCACACGTTTCGCAAAGGGGCTTCAACGGAGGCTGATCTCTATTGCTGACAGCACTAACAAGCAGATCTACAGGTCGGAAGATGGAATAGGACAGAATAGACAAGAACTTGAGGACTAGAGCAAGCTGTATCAATCTGGTGTACATATAGGATATAACTGGTGGTGACACAAACTTGAGGACTGGCGTGAGTAAGTACCCGACTGGTATACAGACAAGATACAACTGGTGCAGACAAGAACATGAGGAATAGAGCAAGCAGGTACTGGACTGGTATACAGGCAGGATACCACTGGTACTGACAAGAACTTGAAGACTTGAGCAAGTTACCAGGGAACTTGTAGTGACTTGAGGATCAGCAGAAGTTGGGAAAAAACACTGCAGCGTACAGGCGCTCACAAACAACAGCAGCATTACAAACAGCAGTCACTGAGGTACTGAGCTAATATAGTCCAGATGGCAGTAAGAGTAACAGGTGCTCCTGTGTGAGAGCTGAAGCAGACGCTGGGAGGTAACGGAAGAAGAGAAACACATGGGGTCCCTGATAACAACAACCACCACTCAGGCACATCACCTCCACTCCTCTCAGTTCCCACAGTACAGTATATCCAAAACCTGGTCACCATCTCACTACCTGCCCACTTGACACTTTTAGGTCTTGTCCCCCTCCATTTCTACACCACTTACCCTGGTCCACAATCACCTCTTCAAGCTCTCCCACCTGGCACTTTTCCATCCTCCTTCAAGCAGACCCTCATCACATCTAGTCTAAAGAAGCCCTCCCTTGGTCCTTCATCTTTTTTCTAACCATTGTCCTATCTCTCTATTCCCCATAGCTTCCAAACTTCTGGAACAACTAGTCTAAACCTGTCTTACTAATTTCTTTCCTAACAATTCCTTACTTGACCAAGTACAATCTAGCTTCCATCCCCAATATTCAACTGAAAATGCACTTACCAAGGTAACAAGATACCTAGTCACTGCAAGGTCAAAGGGACATTTCTCCTTGATCTCTCTGTTGTCTTTGATAGAGTGAACATCCCACTCCTCCTGCAAACTCTCCATTCACTAGGGCTACAAAGCACTGTCTGTCACGACCCACTCTCTGGCTGGGGTCTGCTGACTTGATTTGGGTTACTCTGGACCTTGGAGTAGCTTTGAGTACAGGAACATCATGTCTCAGCCCTTGGTTTAGACTGAGCAATATTGACAGTAAGTCTGACGAATCTTACTGCAAGCATATGTCCCCGGGTAAATAATACATCTACACACCACGTCTTGATGAAAATTATGAAACACGTTTTATTTTGGAACCACATATTTAAAACATTTCACACACACACAGTGGAGGGAGTGGCTACTCTTAGTCAAACCCTCATTCCCCTCTGGCCATTCTCACAGAAGTAATTTGTGGGAACTTATTAGTCTCCTCCCCCAGGGCCTCCCCCAGGCGTGGCTACTAGTTCATTTTGGGCTGGATCTCAAACTGGAAACATCCGTTATTAGCTCTTGAACTATGCCCCTGGGCTTGTGGTTGGGAAACCCCATACTATACTATTGTCCTGCGGTGCCTGGCAGTCTGGCAAATCTCTTTGTTTAGGTTATCTCCTTTGTTTACACTATGGACCATATGGCCAACTCCTGACTGAGAGTTTATACAATGGGGGAGGGTTGACTAATTAAAACATAGCTATCACTCCATAATACAATATACAATATAATACTAACATATTATAACCCATAACACAATATACAGCGGGTCTCCTAAACCCAGAACTCTTACTCTCCATATGGCACCAACTGTGGATGATATACCAGCCCCAAGATGGCGGCTATTGGTATATAACAGTCCAGTCCCAATATAGGCCACTGCTGCCAGTCTCAAAATGGCCCCAGCATAGTTCACACCAAATCCAATATGGCCCCTGGGTGATTCATGACACTGTCCTCTCATGGTTTGAGTCGTATCTCTAACGTTGCTTTAGTAACTCCTATTGTGGCACCATCTCCCCACTATATTTGTCTGTTGTGGCACTGCAAGGATCGGTTCTGGATCCATTGCTTTCCATAATCTACACATCCTCTCTGAGCAAACTCAATAATGCCTATAGGTTTGGGTACTGTCTCTGTGCTCAGAATACCAAATCTGCCTCTCTTCTGAGGGTGATTCCTTGCCCTGCAGGACCCTCATCTGCTCACGAACCATTTTGTACATACAATGTGCTATATTGTCTTATCTGCCTTCAAATGAATGTAAAAATACTTTATCCATTGTTCATTGAACCATAATGCTGTGCAATCTGCTTAAGCTCGAAAAATAAAATATTATGACAATAAAATAATAATAACTAATTAGCTTTCTAATTATTATGCTGAAAGCACTAGGAATTATAGCTGCCATTTTTCCATTACAGAATTTGGTTGTATGATTTTAAAACAATCAGGCTCAGCCATACGGGTAAAGTGGTAGGGTGCTAGCTTCAGAGGGTCACCATCAAGATCATGATATTTTGCACAGAGCTTGCACCTTAGGACCCAGTAGGCACCATGCATGCTTTGGAACAGGTCCTATTTTTAAATTCTCTTCCACCTTCTGTAGTTATTTTGTTGTCTTTGTGCTACTGATAATATAGAGTAACATACTAATGCTATCATTATAGTATCTCTATATTTATAATTGACATTGACAACCCAATCAAGTGTTCCATTATGTAGTGCGATATCTAAGGCCCACTAAGGCATGTATATATTTTAATCATTTTATTATGTGTTTGAAAGAAGAAACATACTGTTAAACATTATCATATAATCTCAGAAGCAACAAAGAATCAAAATAGTTTCTATGGGCCATTATTCTAGTTCTAGCCAGTGTTAAGATGTATAATTAAAAATCTATATTCCCAAATAAACATTTGATTCGAATAAAATAAATATGTTTTTTTTTTCACAGGTTGGTTTCTATCTTGATTAATTGGTAATCTTCTTTATTTGTGCAATAATGAATAATTTAAGCAAGTACCTGATATCACTGGGTTTGCTAGTTCACAAGCCTTCTTCTGATCGACCCACGTATGGATGTAAGGAGACAGCAAGCCAGGCCTCTATAATTCTTGTTGATGGTTTCCATGGATTTAGCAAGGGACCATAAAGAGAAGAGATTATAAATCATAATAAACAAGGATGAAAAACAAAAACATAAATATGTTGTTTGGAGGGCAGAACAGTTGAATACAGAGGCATAAATAAATGTGTTTTACAATCAGTAATATGGGGAGCCTGTAGTACAAGGGGCAATGGGGCCACATTGAGCCAGATTCCACAATGCCTTGTCATGTTTGACCCATCACATTCTCAACTTAAGGTATATTTGAAACCATAACTGTAGAGACAGCACAGAATTATACCAATGTACCAAGACCCCAGGGGGCAGCAACAGATACAGCCCCTATAGAGCACAAACTGTATTTAAAAAATGTAACTTGCAGTCCCAAATAAGTGGCTGATCAACTGTTAAAAGGTCTCACCCTTTGATTTGGGACAATCAATAATTGAAAATAAATAATAGACAAATGAAGACTTTATAATTAAAAAGTGATCCAGTCTCCTTGAAACTCCACTAAACTAAAATGCAAGGCCCACAGCTTAACAAATAAAGCTAAAAGGAGTACTCACACACACAGAGTGATAGTTCCAGAGCTCAAAGCCTTACAAGAAGGCCATTAATCACTGAAGAAGCCGCAAGGGAAGCGGAGAAACGCATTTGGATACTACTATCAGTTTATATGAAACTTGTTTATATCACTATGCATGTGGTCAATTACCACCAAAAACTCTATTTGAATTGTGTGAACCAATGATTCACACAGGAATAAATTAACAATTTACAACTAGTATATATTGCTTATTTACTTATACTATTTTTATTGTACATTTTTTAAGAATTGATCTACTTTATAAATAAAATAACTTTTTTTTAATTGAAATTTGAGGGTTCACCCACTTTTTTTCTGGACCGAAAAATACCACTTACTGTGGTTGATTGCATGTTTCTAGTAGAGAACATATCAGTTTGGTACGAGTGATTGAAGAGACTACTCAAGCCTACCCACCATTTACGTCTAAGGGATGGAAGTGCAAAATAAACCTCATATCCATGAGGTAGATTAAGGTGAGGGCATCTACATATGTATGTTGTTTGTCCATCCAATATATTGTAGCGACCTGCACCAGGGAAGTGGGCGCTTCTTCAGGAATCACTGTAATATCCCAGCAACTTGAGATAGTTATTTTAATTATGCACTCATTAATAAGTTCCTATTTGTTAATCTATAATAGCAATATTCAATATTAAATCAGAGTATAATTCCCCAGTTAATTGATTGTCTCCACCATGATAAGATTATCAATGTGAGGGTGAGTGGTGTTGCTCAGAGACTAATTGAATGGTTTTAAGAGTAATTAGATTTGATGTAAGAATAAACATTCATTGCTATGCTGTCAAGGGAAAAAATATAATATAACAAGTCGCCAGTCGATGGAGATCATTGTGTTGGTATACTTTTGTCACAGACCACTTTTCCAGTTCCTGGATCTTAGCCCATTGAGCCACCATAAAGGACAGACTGCTTGGCTCCAGCAACTGGACTATGTGAATAAACACCTCCATTGTATTGTAATCTGCTTTGTCCCATTGTTTTCCAGATAAAGTTAATATACTCTATTTGAGGTCTGGACCACTAGACATTCAGACAGCATTATGTGTATTCAGAGGTTGGCCTATTGTTCACAGGTGCCAGGCAAGATGCCAGAATACCAGACTATTAGACCCCATGTGGAGTCAATCTCCTGTGTTTGTCTGCCGCTCCCTGTCATTGTTGTGTTGTATATGGTGTGTGCTGTCTCCATTTTCGCTGATGACACAAAGTTGTGCAAGGTAATTAAATCAGATAGTGATGTGCTTTCCCTCCAAAGGGATTTACATAAAATTGAGGAATGGGCATCTAAATAGCAGATGAGATTTAATACGAATAAATGTAAAATTATGCATCTGGGAAGGAAAAATAGCCATGCAATTTATAATCCTAATGGAGCAAATCTAAGTGTATCAGATATTGAAAGGGATTTGGGAGTTCTTGTGGACAACCATCTAGGTAACAGTGCTCAAAGCCAAGCAGCAGCTGCAAAGGCAAATAAAATATTAGCATGTATTAAGGGTATAGAAGCCAGGGAAGTAAATATAATTCTGCCACTATACAAATCTCTAGTACACCCTAATTTGGAATATGGAGGACAATTTTGGGCACCCCTTCATAAAATGGACATTTTAGAGCTGGAAAAGGTACAGAGGAGGGCAACAAAACTAATAAGGGGAATGGAGGGGCTAAGTTATGAAGAAAGACTAACCAAATTAAACGTATTTTCTCTAGAAAAAAGGCGTCTAAGAGGAGATATGATTACCTTATATAAATACATCCAGGGTCAATATAAAGATTTGTCAAGGGAGCTTTTTGTGCCAAGAGGTTTTCAACTGACAAGAGGACATCCCTTGAGGTTAGAAGTAAAAACATTCCACCTTAAAGAAAGAAAAGGGTTCTTCACAGTTAGGGTGGTTAATCTGTGGAATTCTCTACCAGAGGAGGTGGTGACAGCGGATTCGATAGATAGCTTTAAAAGGGGACTGGATTTATTTCTAATTAAAAAGGGAATTCATGGTTATCATTAATAATTAGAGAGGCAGTATTGATCCAGGGAGAAGTCCGGTTGCCGGTGTCTGGGATCAGGAGGTATTTTTTTTTATTTTGTATTTTTTTTTTTTTTTTAATACAACTAATTAATTAATAGTTAATCCGCATATTGCAGATCGGAGGAGTTCTTGAAAGGTTGAACTTGATGGACTGAAAGTCTTTTTTCATCTTTAAATACTATGTAACTATGTATACACCCCCCTCTGGATCTAACTCCTATAAATATGGTTGACTTTCCAAAAATAAATCAGTTGACTGCTGAGACATATAGAAATGCTATGTTCTCCTGGTGGCTGTGATACTGATCCTATCTCCACTCTGCAAGTAACTTGTCCTGGTCACTACCATAGGAAGGTAACTGAGACTCCTGGAAGTGCTGATTCCTGATAGAAAGACTCTGACTGATACAGAAGCCAGATATTAGGGTACTGGTGCCGAAATTTCCAATAACCCAGCGGTCCTTGTGGGTAGTTAACATGTGGTCCATAGCAGGTTGCCCTGTGCAGTAATAGCCTTTACCCCTGGATTATCACAACTTAGTGTCTGAAACTCCATCTGCTATAAAGTCAATGGGGAGATGTGGCTTTATCTGCTAAATGTTCAAAGTAAGTTTAATACTTTTTAAGTCATTGAATATATTTTTTTTTAATGAACAATGCCTAACTAAATATTTAGCTTGTGTTATTAGGGCATTATAGTGTCCGTTTAACATTGCTATCCTGCAAGGTCAAGTCTACACTAGTTAAATCATCATTAATGTTTGGACATTATAAATGTGAGCCCTTTGTTAACTTTGCGAACTTCGATAGAATGGATATAATGGTGTCTGGGCCGCAGCCTATTGTGCCCATTAGACACTGACAGCGAGGGCCTGCATCCAGTTCCATAAAAGTGCAGTCTGATTCACTTATTAGAGCAAAAATAGGCACGTAGGAGAGATCACAAGATCAGAAGAAGAATCTTTGGTCTTTGAACGAGAGGTCTTTGTGCTGAGCCGTGGCGCCAGAGGCTTCGCTGCACGCATGGCGTTCGGTTAATTGAGTTGCTATGGAAACTGCTACCTGTTGCAAAGGTTGCCTGATAAAATATGAGATTTGCTGAAGTTTAACCCTGCCAGGCAGCATTATAGACATTACCAGAAATAAACACCCTATACTTTTTTCAGTTGAAGAAAAATATCATTATCGATGTGCGGATTGTATTGATTGTGATGAGATTTTTTTTTTATTCTATCATAGACAACAGCATTTTGTGCTGGCAAATTAATTAAAATGGAGATGTCTCTAGGGTATGGTGTTCAATGTTTATCACACAGTTTACAGGGACTTTTAAAAAAAATAATCTATAACGGAACAGCAAAGTATAACAGCAATTGGCTTTGCAGCTTTTTAAAAAAATATTTATTTTAAAATAATTACACATACAATTCCAGCGGGAAATATGGAGTAACAGTATATGGAACCAGCTGTATGTTGCAGTAGCCATTTGTTTCTAAAGTGGGTAATTTATGAGATAAACAGCATTGTTCCTGCTAGATTCTTATGCAAATGAGTGGCTCCAGAAGGCTAATTATTTCCTATGATGTGCTAATTAGGATTGCAGTCTGTTTGTCTGACAAAAACATGACCCCCCTAAGGTTATCATGTAGTTAGATCCCCTCCACCACCCTTATAAATAATTCTGAGCCACAAATTAGCATACTGTACTGCTCATTAAAATACAAGAGCTGCAGAATTAATGCTGAATATCTTAGGAATTAATCACTGTAAAGAGAAATAACTAGTACAGTGTTCATTGTTTTTTTAAGATAAAATTAAATTGTTAGGCAATTTTTGTGTTCTGTGTACATTTTTGGGCTAGGTGACTTATTTTTTTCTCCAAATCCATGCAAAGAGAATTTACGGGTTTGCGTCTACGGCCCATAACAGATGGCATGGTTCAATTTAATAGCTCTGTTACGCAGCCGAACTTCAAGCCCGCAGCCTTTGCGGGTGTGCTGAATTTAAAGGGGCTGATAGAGTTTAGGCTCACTAAGAGCTCCTGTAGAGCTCTCTCCGAGAACATTAAGCATTAAGTTAGATTTTTCCCAGGAGCCAGGTTATAGCACATTAGCTAAAGCCACACACAGAGCAGGGAACACCTCACATGTAGCAATAGCTCATTAGAGTTTGGCATGGGGTTTTTAATCTGAAATGACTACAATGGTTCTCTTCACTATTAGATATATGGTGAAAAAACATGTAAAAAGAGTGTTTTCAGATTTAAAAACAATGCTGAATTCATGAAGATATAATTAATTGAAGTCAGGCTATTTCAGTTTGTTGCCTCTGCCTGAATGAGTAATTAGCTTTGTACCACACAGAATGTAATCACTGGTAATAAGAATCAGGTGCAGAGACTTTGAATCAGGCCGTGACTACGTGATTTGGAACTACTTGATTATACCATAACAGCAGACCAGTTATCACAGTAGGTAAGGTTACTGTCTGTGGTGGTGAAGGTCCTGGGTTCAAATCCCTAAAGATACTGATCTATTTCTTTACTGTATAAAAAATCAGAAATATGATCTTTAGGTTATAAAATAAAGCATATGTCAATACGAGGTATCTATATAGTTTATTTTTTAATTAAAAACAATCAAGGCAAGTGGACGCAAGGTGGAAGGCAGGTGAATCAAACCTATGACTTACCAATGAAAACATATTTAAAACAGAATACTTACCACTACACCATCACACACTGCTCCTAAAGACAGTGTAAATTTATAAAAGAATTTGTAACAGTTACATACTCCAGACTTATTATTTACGCACATTCTTGTGAGAGTGCTTCAAGAGATATACTAAAATGGAAAGATATGAATCAATTTTAAAACTGTAAACACATTTTTCCACGTGAAGTTTCACCCTCTAAATGATGACGTATGGCATCTTTTGTGGTCCTTTAAGCTTCCCTATGGAAGCCATGTAATCGAGCCTATAGGTTTACCACCTAACTAAGAAGGACTTAAAATACAGTAGTGAAGTTAGATATTGAATAAAATTAACGAAACAATGGTGACTTGTTAGGCACTATAACAAGCCAGATAATGTAATCGGTGGTTTGAAGCTGTGATTAAGATGATTACCAAATTGGTCCGAATATAAGCCGCACCTTTTTTCCGATTTTTGAGCTTGCGAGTTACGGGCGCTGCTTATTTTCGCTACCGTAAAAAAAATCATTGCCGATTTGCGAACTTTGCTTGTTAGGTGTGCGGCTTCTATTCGCGAACGCAAAATGACTGCCGATTTCGAGTTAAGGGTGCCGATTTTCGTGCTTGATACTGCGGTATTGAATAGCGATTTTCGGTTTTAGTGATTCTAACATCCTGTAAGGCCTGTAACCTGCAAAAAAAGCTACAGTGCTAATTAGAAAGCCCGTTTCTTGCAATGGCTGATCACTTTGAGAGTATTTTTCTCTCCAATTTTACGGGTGAGGCTTATATTTGAGTACTATCTTTTTTCTATTTTTTCCCCTTGAACTTTACGGGTGCGGCTTATATTCGGACCAATATGGTATATCTGAAGTAACAGTTAAAATATTAACAAAAATTACTAGGTTGTTTATTTGCATATATATATATATATATATATATATATATATATATATATATATGTATAAAAGAGAGATTTGTAGGCCTCCTTTTACACAAGCCTATTGCTGGTACCTGGAGGCATAAATGGAACTTTAGTAATTGTTGTGTGTTTTACAGCTATTTTTATATTTCTGCAGGAGAAGGGCTTGTAGTTATCTTTGTAACTATCCGCTTCTGGCTGTGGATGCAAAAAACTAAAACATGTAATGATATAATAAATCCCCCTCCCTTCTCCTGTTTTGTCCTCCCCCCAAACACTTCTTCCAATGACAGATAATGTAATCCCAACCTAATACTTAAATTGCAGATCCTAATCTGACATTACATTATATCCACAGCTGTATGATTGATCTGTATGTTTAAAATGTTCTTATCAAAATACTATTACTAGAGCCAAATAACACAGAAATGTCCACCTTGCATCAGCACAGTATTTTTTTCATATGCCCACAGGGATTTTTTATTAGATTTACAGTGATAGAAAAGCTTAAATCTCTGGAGAAGGAAAGATGTCTGATAATAAGTAAAATAGGAATTTAGAAGGAAGATTCCAATAAAAAAAAGGTTTACTGTTGACTACAGCACTCATTGGTTTATTATTATTATTAACTTTTATTTGTAATGCACCAACATATTCCGTAGCGCTGTACAGTGGATAAGAACAAGAAAAATACAATATTAACAATCTGCAAAAAATGGAGGGCCCTGTTTTGATCTTAGATTCTTTGCAGAAAGTGCTTTTTCCCCAAATACCCGGCAAGACTGAAAACGTACTACTTATAATCTAAAGGTAGATGTAGAGGCAGAAACCTGGGGAAGAGTAACAGATAAGCAATAGCAAGGGAGAAAGTCAAAGTTTGCTTAGGTAGGAAGGAGTGCAAAGTTAGAAAGGTTTTTCATTTAATGGGAGAGGGAAGGAATCTGATAGAAAGCCATTCAAGGTGAAAGGCTCTAGTATGTAATATGTTATCTGCACTTTATGGTCAGATAATATAATCTGCAAATGGGAAAGGCAGGTAATTTCAATGCCTCTATAAATTGAATCTGAATAGGGGCGGGTGGGTGAGGAGCAGGGAGGGAGGAAAGTGCTTTCAGGATATTTCAGAGTTATCCCAGAGCAGAAACCAATATTCTGTATTTATTACTACATTACAGTGGCCACTGGAAGACCACTGTGTTCTTATGTTTAAATTACAGTATATTCTTTGAAGGACCACTCTTTAAAACCAAGAAAATGTTTTTAGAATGTAAAAAAAAAGTGTATAATTTAATACTTACATATGCAGTTGTGCTGCAGGCAATCTACCATTTCAATTTCTGCTGAGCAACTTCCCGGGGAGCTTTCTGTCTGCTCAATGGAAAAAAGTTAGCTACGACTGCCTGTACTTTCATTAGGTCTAATAGAGAGGTCATTATTTTAAAAGGACACACCCTAAGAAGTTACCAGACAGAAACAGCTAGGAAAATAAATGTGACCATACAGTAAAAAGCAGTAAAGATTGTGTTTGCTTTCTAAAAACATTTTCCCATTTTTAAGAAAAGTTGTTAAAAAAATAATACAGGACAAATGTGTTTGACAGGGGAAGAGTTACATTTGTGCCAGCCATTAAACAGTACAGAGCTTAGTTGTTTAAATCGGGGCCATTTATATTATAATAGGCAGTTACAATTTGCCATTAGCTCCTGTTTAATTACAAGTTGTGTGTTCATAGCTTTGCAAACTAAAGGATAATGTTAGGTTACTTGTTCCTGACTGCTTGTATTTAACGCAAAGCAAATGGATTATTTGGAAATTACTTACAATTTGGGACACATTCAAATAAATCAGTAAAATATATTAATATACAAAAGAGGGTAATTATTACGTGAATTAGCTTAATTGTAACTACAAATTAAACAATAAAAATAAATTCCACAAGCAAAGCAAGAAGGTAAATCCTTATTCCTATAATGTGTGATAGATAAGACATATATAACATTATTACGTTGAAATGCTAGTGTGTGCTTTACCTGTCTGACAAACTTGTGGTATTTATTATTATTATTAATATTTATATGTAAGGTGCCAACATATTCCGTAGCGCTGTACAGGGGATAAGAACATGGAAGAATACAATGGTAACAAACTGCAAACAATGGGGGGCCCTGTTTTGAGCTTAGAATCTTTGCAGAAGGTGCTGTTTTCCAAAGCACCCTACAAGATTGGAAACTCGATACTTACAATCTAAAGGAGTGGAAGAGGCAGAAACCTCGGCAAAAATAAACAGATGAAAAGAATAGAAGGGTCAGGAAGGAAATTATAGTTTACTTAGGTAGGAAGGTGAAAAGATGGAAGGAGAAAAAAAAGCAATATTTTATAAATGAGCCACATTTCATAGCATCAGTGAATGAAATCGCCTGGTCTTCATTTGTTCTTGTTGTTGGCAACAAGAAGGCAGACAACTACACACCATTAGTAGAGGATATGCTCTTTTATTTCAACCGGCTTGGCTGTGACTTTAGTGAGGGAGGAGGCAGAAAGGAGGGGAGGGAGGCAGAAAGAGGAGGAGAGAGGGAGGGAGAGAGAGGGAGGGAGGGAGAGAGAGAGTGGGAGAGAGAGTGGGAGAGAGAGGGGGTGGGAGAGAGAAAGCGAGAGAGAGAAATGGAGTCAGGGAGAGAGAGAGAGGGGAGGGAGAGAGAGAGGGAAGGAGAGAAACAGAGTACACACCGAGTGAGGAGAAGACACAGAGAGAGAGAGGGCACAGAGAGAGAGAGAGAGAGAGCACCAACAAAGAGAGGGTGCACTGAGAGAGATGGGGCACACTGAGAGAGAGGGCTCACAGAGAGAGAGAGTGGGAGCAGAGATAGAGGGAGAGGGCACACAAGGAGAGACCGCACGGAGAGAGACAGCACAGAGAGAGACAAAACAGACAATTAAAAATAACATATGATACCATCATTTATGACGGGCAAGTTACTAGTAATATATATTCATACCTTCACCTCTGACATCAATGGCATGTGGTTTATTGGTAATGGTGCCATTTGTTCAGTCACTGTACAATTTAACCACTGTAGCATGCAAACAGTTCACAAACTGCACGGTTTCAGAAACACTTCCACCCTTGGGCCGACCCCTTTTCAATATCAGATAAATTGCATGTTTTACCCATAACAGCAATGATTGATATGTTTGCAGAAGGCCTACGTTACCTTATATACGTCAAACGTAGGCAGTGGTCATAATACTGTGACTGGACCCAGTATATGTAAAACTAGCTTTTCTTAGCATCGTTTAGTTAAGATTTTGCCCTTCTTCCTGCATTACGATAGGAACAATATTTCCTGCCCTGTTTATAAACCCCTCCTCTTTCAATAGTGTAGTCTTGATCCTGTCCTCATTCGTGATACAAAATAAATAAATATTTTCTTAGAGGATTTATGATCCCCTTTTGACTATTAAAACGAGTTTATGCTTTTTCATGGTGTTTTATGCAAAATCGTTATGTTTGGTTACAATGGCTTCCATTTTAAGCTTTATTTACCAGCTCTTCCCCTTCTCCATGCATGTTTGATACATATGGAGTCTCCTCCTTCATAGGGGCTTCTTTTCATTGAAACATCAGTCTCATGAAACAGGGTCGGCTAGAACTCCAGAACTCCAGGGGTTAATTAAGCTCTTCCTCCAGTCGGCTTTATTCCTCAGCAACAGGATCAGGAATCCACAGCTTACCAAGTCACCATTGTTCAGAACAAAAAGACAACCCATCAGTGCTAGCTTCCTTAGTCCAAGAGCAACTGGTTATTGCACACAAACCAGAAACTTTATGCACAGTAAAACAATATAAGGTATTAAATATAAACCGAGAATACATGAACTTCATAAACAGAGTATATTATCAAATTTTGAACATAAAGCGCAATGGACATTTTTCTTGTATTTGAAACATTATTTTATAATGTATCACTGTTTTTTTTTTCTTCTTTCAAATAAAGCTTTAAAAGCAGAAAAAAAAACATATTTTTTTTTGTTACTTAGACTTGCCATTAAGCAGTAATATAGATGTACAAGTTATACCTGTCTGCCAAATTAAATATACAGATGCTCTATGCATTTCCTGTTATCTTCAATGTGGTTTACACAGGTTTTACTTTTTATTTATTATGCAAAAAACAAGATTTTGTAATGTTTAAAGCATCATCTTTTAAATGCATGTAAAAAAAGAATTGTGTTCCATGTCCTTTTTAATTAAGATTAACTTGTGGTTTTACATTTGAGATTACTATATTTACCTTGGCAATTTAGTCTCTTAATTTACCAGCCCAGCTAAGTGAGCACCAGGGGTCTCCAGCTTGGATAGGTGTATCCTAGTCTGACCCTTCTGGTTTGTACATTTGAATGTGTTTGTATCTCTCTCTAGGAGGTCTTCAAGATTTTGATCAGTCCATTGTTTCAGGGAAGAAGGTATGGAGAGGGAATGTTTGCAAAACGCGTCCTCCCACAACCAGGCCCGTCTAAGCCTGAATAGAGAAAGGAAACCTTTTGTCACTGAGGAAGCTGCAGATTACAGCAGCGAAACGCATCTGGACCTTTTACTTGGTTTTATTGTTCTTATCAAAGGATTTTACTTACCCGATTTGTATTGGAATTTTACCAATAAAGATACTTTTATTTCTGAAAATGGTCTGAAGTACTTGTGCTTTGGGACACCACTTCACGCACACGGGAAAGTACACAACATCAGACTTGGTGGTAACACGTAACGCAAGGCGTCATCACACTATACTTACATTATATTGTGGATTAGCACACCATATGTCTTAGAACCAAGAGACTGAGGACACCGGCCGGGTAAGTCGTGTCAGACACACTTAAGATTGTGCTCTTTGCAAAGATTTCCTCTCCATACCTCCTTCACATATCAACAAGGCACCGGCGTGAACAGTGCTTTTAAGAATAGCAGCAGATCTGACCGCCGTACACACCAAGCAGTATACAACTAGGATTCGTGCTGGCTAAACTTTGGTTGTGGTCAGATTGTACCCAACCACCAAAACCCAATTGCCATTGTTTCAGGGAAGGCTGATGGATTGTACTATCTGCTCAGGTAACCACTTGGACCACACCACACACCCCACATATCTGAATACATAAATACACAATTTAATAAACAAACAACTCTAAAACATGTTTTAACATTAACTGCATTTTAATAGGAACAACTCTCTCCCATAGCGTGAAGAACCACATGTAATATCCCTAGTACGATGAGCCTGTTATTATAGAGGATCAGTCTGAGGTTAAAAATCCTTACATCCTTGAATGGAAGATCATCACAACTGGCTTTTCCCCTTACTTTTTAACATGTGAGGCGACGACACCATTCTGTAACCTACCACATATTGCTGCCTTTCCTGCCAAACAAAGGGCTTGACTACATGGCTGCCACAGGAACTTCTGCATGGCTCATAAGTAGCTAAAGACTTTCTGTAGTTATCACATGGCTCCTACAGGATGTTTTGAATAATACCTCAATAATACGTACGAATGGGGTTTCCAACTTAAAAGTTGACAACCCACATTGAGGTTTCTTAATATAGCACATGAAGGCTGCAGTTTACACACATCAAATAATATATTAATTTCACAGGTGGGAGGGCAGGTGTGTGCAGATAGAAACGGGGTGTAGAGTGAGAGATGTTGCAGGATCTCAGCTGGAAAAGGCCTGAAGTCTTATGCGCAAATATTTTTTTTCACTCTGCAGGCAAATGGAAAATGGAAACCAATTTCCTAAACAAAATAAAGGATGCATACCCCTTGCAAACCATCACAAAAAAAACATGAGGTTTTCTGTTCTATTACATCACTGAAAACTTTTAAGAAAACTGCAGAAATCAAAAAAGTTTTTGTGTTTTCTCTTTTTTTCCCTCTCTTTCGTTTTCTCTCTCTCTCCTTTTTTAAAAGCTGCACATGGATTTTTGCCTGCAAACAAACTTATCTTTTTTCACATGAAGAAGGCTATAAATCTGTAAATTATAGACTTATGGAGTGTACACTAAAATCTTTTATGATGATAATTTAACAATTGACAATACACTCTCAATTATTGTTCCTTAACACTATGATATTTGCATCCATAAACATAGCTGTAAATAATAAACAATATCTCAATATCGCCAACTCTAAGAGTTGGATTAAATAGTTTCAAATCCCGGCAAACAAGGTATTTTGGATTACATTGTGATATTTTTTACAGCTATCATTATTTACTTTTTCTGTGCACACTCTCTTTCTGCCAGTCTCATATTACTTTTGTGTTCTTGTATTCTTAACGCTCTTGTGGTCATCCCCACATACAACATTTGTTGTATTCCATTTTAACATTCAGCAATAAAAGTACATTTTTAGGGATAAAAAATGTGTCCCCAAAGAGTGAACCAACCTAGTGTTCTTTTCTCTAAGAAATATAAATTTCCAAAGGTATTGATAGCACCGACGCGATACCAGGTGTATGTTTGGTTGATTAGACTTTAAAAGCAGATACATTGTTTCGCATTAAAATTTAAATGAAGTCATCACATATATAGTTGTGGACCAAAAAAGTTGGTCACGTTTGCGGCTTTATTACTCTTTGAGGCCCTCGCAACCGACTGTGAGGCTCGTTCGTGCAATGAGCGCCAAAGGAGCTCATTGCAGGACTCGCAATGAGTGCCGCAGGTGCTCATTGCGAAGCCAGCAACTGCTCGCCTCGCGAAGCGAGGCGAGCAGTTGAGGTCCGCAGGACTTAGACCCGTGGGACTTTTGCTCTCAGGCCCACAGGACTTAGCCTACAGTGAGGGCCGCAATCCTCCTACTCATCCCTTTCCCTTCTTATCCTCCTCCTCCCTTTCCCCCTCTCCAATAACCTCCCTATCTCCTTTACCCTCTCTCCTCTCTTCTTACTTTGATCCGCTGAGCTCCTGCTGCTGCACCCTCCCCTGCAGCACGTCTTCTTGCTGTGACCGCACCGGCGTATGCTAATGACGTGACGTCACATGCGAGTGAAGTCATTAGCATATGCTGGTTCTGGACACAGGCAGAAGACGTGCTGCAGGGGAGGGAACAGCAGCAGGAGCTCAGCGGATCAAAGTAAGAAGAAAGGACAGAGGGGATAGGGATTTATTGGAGAGGGGGAAGGAGGGAGGATAAGCGGGGAAAGGGAGGAGGATATGGGGGGGAAAAGGAGATGGAGGAGGGAAAAGGAAGAGGAGAATAAGGGGGGAAAAGACAATGGCATGCGGTCTGAGAGGTCGGAGAAACGGGGGCTGGGAGGAGCAGGTACGGCCCGTACAAGAGGCCTTGGCAGCTCTCACAGGGCACACTCACACACACCCAGCACATTCCTCCCCTCTGTACAGCCCCATGCACTGACACTACTGCCCGGGGGGAAAAGACAGGGGAGGGAAGGGGGGGGAAGAGACACAGGGGAGGGAGAGGGGGGAAGAGACGGAGAGAGGGGAGGGGAAATGAGACACAAGGGAGGGTGGGAGGGAGGGAGAGGAGGTGGAAAAGGAGACACAAGGAAGGGAGAGGAGGGGGAAAGGAGAAATAAGGGAGGCAGAGTAGGGGGAAAATGAGACACAAGGGAGGGAAAGGAGAGGGGAAATGAGAGACAAGGGAGGAAGCAGACAGGGGGAGAGACTTGCAATGCGCGCCGAAGGTGCTCATATTGGGTGGCAAACAGCCTTGCCAGGCTTAACATTTTATCCTCTTAATTTTTGACGGGCAAATTCCTAGGATTATATATGGACCTGCCTTTGAAAATATTTTCTGCCGTCTAAATTCCATTATGGCTTTGTTTTATATGACTTCAGATATAAACTTACAAAATATAAAAAGGATTTAGGAATGGGGCACACTTACATTTGTTTTAAAATAAATGAGCCCCTCAATACTGATAATAAAATCCCATTAGTACAATTTAAGGAGGAATTTAGTACAGTCAGTTAATACACAAACTAAAAACAACTTTACATAATTATGTATGAATATTGCATTATAACAAAATAGTACCTAGTGGGTTACAAATCAAGTTGTTTTCATCATTCAATGAGATATCAGAGGATTTTAAAAAACAATGAAAAACTATATTAACAAATTGTTCAATCAAACTCATAGAATTATTAGTAGATCAAGAAAATGTTGAACTACAAAAAAAATCAACAAATAGATTATCAGCCTTATTAATTTTTTTTTTTTTTTGCAAGTCGATTTATCTTACAAGTAAAGGCTGATAAATTGCAGAGTTCACTTATTGTGTCCAGGTAAGAAGGCAGAAGTTAATATAAAAAGGAGAAGGGGCGAACTTGTGAGCTTTCAAACATTTTCAGTAACAAGTGCAATTCTAGTAAAACGTAGGAGTTTAAATAAAAGAAGGGACTTCAAAGAAAAGGGAGGGCAGATTTATAGTGCAAAGGAGGCAAACGTTTTACAAATATATTATTTTATATTCTTTATTTTTCCCACTGAAATTTTGTAGAAAATAATAATAATTATGAGTCAGCCAGTGGCAATCTCATTCAGTGTACATCCTGTCACATGTATGCAATACTGGAACAGATGATCCAGGGTCTATACCTCTGTGAGAGGTGTGAGCATGTTGCCTCTCTGGAAGCTCAAATTGGAGATCTGGAGAGGAGAATTGCAGCACTTCGTGATATTGCTCCACTGGAAAGGGAGTTGGTGCTCACTGAGCACAGTTTAGCTGGGCCTAGCATGGAGGGTGGAGCTGGGGCTAGTGAGGATGTCCAGGGAGGTAGCTGGGTTACAGTTAGAAGGGGAATCAGGGAGAACCAGAGGAGACAGGCCGGTTCTGAGTTGGCAAACACCAACAGATTTGCCAGATTGAGTGAAACTGTTGGGGATGTCCATTCAGGAATGGCAATGCCAGATAGAGCTGTTACCTATAATACCCAGGAGAATAGGCAGAGCAACAGACCGGTTTTGGTTGTAGGGGACTCTATTATTAGGAAGGTAGACATAGTGATTTGTCACCCAGATGCCAGCAATCGAACAGTTTGCTGTCTCCCGGGTGCTCGGGTTCATCATGTTGTGGATCGGGTAGACAAATTATTGGGAGGGGCTGGAAATGAACCGGCGGTCTTGGTACATATTGGTACCAATGACAAAGTTAGTGGAAGATGGAGTGTCCTAAAGAATGATTTTAGAGAACTAGGTAATAAGCTGAAAGCAAGGACCTCCAAGGTAGTATTTTCTGAGATACTACCAGTGCCACGTGCTAGCCCAGGGAGATAGAAGGAACTTAGGGATGTTAATGCGTGGCTAAAGATGTGGTGCACTAAGGAGGGGTTTGTGTTTTTAGAGCACTGGGCTGACTTCTCACTTCGGTACCATCTCTACAGTCGGGATGGATTGAGCCTTAATGATGAGGGAGCTTTTGTACTAAGGGACAGGATGGTAGAAAGGCTGGAGGAGTTTTTAAACTAGTAGGTGGGGGGGAGGGACTAGATATAAGTAATGGGGTAGAAAGTGTAGAGGGTATAAGGGATGAATTAACAACTCATAGGGGAAGAGATGAGGGAGGGGTAGTAAAGTCAATTGGGAGGTAGTACTAAGTAACTCAAGTACAGTGGCAGGCACTTCAGAACTAGACTCATAACATAAGGTGTATGCTCGCTAATGCCAGAAGCTTGCCAGGAAAAATGGGAGAGCTAGAATTATTAGCAATTAATGAAAAATGGGATTTAATAGGCATTACCGAAACGTGGTGGGATGAATCTCATGAATGGACTGTTGATCTGGATGGTTATAACCTATTTAGGAAAGATAGAGGCACTGGTAAGAGGAGGAGGGATTTGTCTGTATGTTAAGCCTGAATTTAAGCCTATAGAGAAGATATTTATGGTGGACCTAGTGATAAAGTTAAATGTTTGTGGGTAGAGTTAAATAGCGGAGCAGCAAATTCCAAAAGAATATTAGTAGGAGTATGCTATAAACCCACAAATATATCTGAAAGTGAGGAAATACAATTATTGTTACAGATTGGAAATGTAGCTAAGCATGGGCAAGTTCTAATAATGGGAGATTTTAATTACCTTGAAATAGACTGGATAAATGAGACCAGCAGTTCAGCTAAGGGGAGCAGGTTCTTGAGTACACTCAGGGATCATTATCTGGGCCAGGTTATACAAGAACCTACTAGAAATTAAGCTATCTTAGATTTAGTCATCACAAATAATATTGATATAGTATCAAATGTTGGAAATAGGGCAACCTTTGGGAAACAGTGATCACAACACAGTCTCATTTGAGATTGAATTAAAAAAACTACATTTTAAGGGGCCAACAAAAACTCTTAATTTTACTTGGTTCTGTAATAGCCAAACCATTATATTTAATTTTTCAAGATTCACTCAACACAGGTTCTCTACCAGATGACTGGAGAAAAGCTGACGTGATACCTATATTTAAAAAGGGAGCAAGAGCAAATCCGGGGAATTATAGACCAGTGAGCCTCACTTTTAACGGTCTAAGGGCAGCAATACAAAGTATAGACTGGGACAGAGAACTGATAGGTAAAAACACTGAACATAAATGGACAACATTTAAATCCTTACTAAATATACATACACATCGGCATGTACCGTGTGGGAATAAAAGTAAAAGGAGTAATTCCCATCCAATGTGGCTTAACAATTATTTAAAGATCAAGATAAGGAGTAAAAAGAAGGCATTTAAATTATACAAACAAGAGGGGACAGAGACTGCTTTACGGGAATACAAGGAAATCAACAAGGCTTGCAAAAGGGCGATTAGACTGGCTAAAATAGAAAACGAAAAATTAATTGCAAAAGAGAGTATGACTAACCCTAAAATATTTTTTAAGTATATTAATGGAAAGAAGGCGAGGAAGGAAGCTATAGGAACATTACAATGGGACACAGGCCATCTGAAAAGTAGTGACCAGGAATAGGCAGATGAGCTAAATAGGTTCTTTTCTTCGGTATACACAAGGGAGGTACCAGTGGTTGGGACACTGCAACATAATGGGGCTACACTAGCTTTGCCAAATAATTGGTTAACGCAGGAAGTAATCCAAAAGAGGCTGGAAAAAATAAATGTTAATAAAGCCCCGGGTCCTGATGGAATACATCCAAGGGTACTAAGGGAACTGGGTTCTGTAATAGCCAAACCATTATATTTAATTTTTCAAGATTCACTCAACACAGGGTCTCTGCCAGATGACTGCAGAAAAGCAGATGTGATACCTATATTTAAAAAGGGAGCAAGAATAAATCTGGGGAATTATAGACCAGTGAGTCTCACTTCTGTAGTGGGGAAGCTTTTAGAAGGGTTAATAAGGGATAATATACAAGAATATGTCTATTTGAACAGGATTATAAGTAGGAGTCAACATGGATTTATGAGGGATAGGTCATGTCAAACAAATCTAATTAGTTTCTATGAGGAGGTTAGTAGGATCCTGGATCAAGGCAACTCAGTGGATGTAATCTTTTTGGATTTTGCAAATGCTTTGGACTAATGTGGTAAGTGGGGTCCCTCAGGGTTCAGTATTAGGTCCTCTCCTTTTTAACATATTTATTAATGACTTAGAGGTAGGATTGGAGTGTGGTGTCTCCATTTTCGCTGATGACACAAAGTTGTGCAAGGTAATTAAATCAGATAATGATGCGTTTTCCCTCCAAAGGAATTTACATAAAATTGAGGAATGGGCATCTAAATGGCAGATGAGATTTAATACGAATAAATGTAAAGTTATGTATCTTGGAAGGAAAAATAGCCATACAATTTATAATCTTAATGGAGCAAACCTAGGTGTATCAGATATTGAAAGGGATTTGGGAGTGATTGTGGACAACCACCTAGGTAGCAGTGCTCAGTGCCAAGCAGCAGCTGCAAAGGCAAATAAAATATTAGCATGTATTAAGAAAGGTATAGAAGCCAGGGAAGCAAATATAATTCTGCCACTATGCAGATCTCTAGTACACCCTCATTTGGAATATGGAGTACAATTTTGGGCACCACTTCATAAAAAGGACATTTTAGAGCTGGAAAGGTACTGAGAAGGGCAACAAAACTAATAAGGGGAATGGAGGGGCTAAGTTAGGAAGAAAGACTAACCAAATTAAACTTATTTTCTCTAGAAAAAAGGCGTCTAAGAGGAGATATGATTACCTTATATAAATACATCCAGGGTCAGTATAAAGATTTGTAAAAAGAGCTTTTTGTGCCAAGAGGTTTTCAACTGACAAGAGGACATCCCTTGAGGTTAGAAGTAAAAAGATTCCACCTCAAAGAAAGAAAAGGGTTCTTCACAGTAAGGGTGGTTAATCTGTGGAATTCTCTACCAAAGGAGGTGGTGACAGCTGATTTGTTAGATAACTTTAAAAAGGGACTGGATTTATTACTAATTAAAAAGGGAATTCAGGGTTATCATGGATAATTAGAGAGGCAGTATTTATCCAGGGAGAAATCCTATAGCCAGTATCTGGGGTCAGGAAGTAATTCATTTTTTTTCCCCTTTGAGACGATTGGCTAAGTCTCACTTGTGTTTTATTTTGTTTGCCTTCCTCTGGGTTAATTAATAAGTTAAAAAATTAAAATAAAATAAATAATTAAATAATTGATTAATAATTAATTAACAACTAATTAATTAATATTTAATCTGCATATTGCAAATCAGAGGAGATCTTAAAAGGTTGAACTTGATGGACTGAAAGTCTTTTTTCAACCTTAATTACTATGGGCCTCATTCTATTATCGGCCACAGCCTCTGCGGGGCCGTAAGGACCGGCCGCAAGCTTTACCGCTATTCTATTCCCTTCCGGCCGGGGATTCCGGCAGGCTTGCGGCCGGCGCCTTGCTATCTCTTGTGGCCGCACGCGCCGGAGGAAAGCCTTTGATCTAAAACGGCCGCAAGGAAATCGGCCGCAAGAAAAGCCCGGTTGCTATTCTATTGCTCCGGGAACCCTGTCTGCAAGGCTAAAAACGAGCCGCAGCTTACTTGCAGGAAAGAGGTCCCGCAGGCACCAATTAAGCACATAAAATAGCTCAAATAAAGCCATCCTGCACTTTGCGGAGTCTATAAAGGGATTTTCGGTGTTAGCAAAAATAGCACATAATTACCCTATACTCAAAACCGTAAAATATATTTTTTTTAATATACGTAAAATATCCATGTAAAAAGTCCAGAGTGCTTGGAGCACCTCAGACACGCCCACGCCGCAGCCGGAAAATAAACAGTTAATTCGAACTCGGGTTTGGGCTGATGTGCAAGCTTGAGAGTGGGTTCCTTTTAATCCTCATGTCCCCCAATATGATCCCTAGCATTTACAGAGCTGTACAGTGCAGGCTTGAATTTATTTTTGCGTTTTTATATTTCTCAGCTTACGGCCGGTTCCAAGATATGCGGCCGGCCGTAAGAGGAGATCCTTGCGGGGCCGTATAATAGAATCGCGAGTTAACTGAACCCCCGCAAGGAATCGCAGCCTTACGGCCGATTTACGGCCGGTAATAGAATGAGGCCCTATGTAACTATGAATAGGGCTCTATATAAGCACAGAGCATATTTTTTTACAGACGTTTTTAGTTAGTAAAGACCCTGCTTTTGGATAGAAGTGCACTAACTAAACACTTCTGTAAAAAAAATATGCTCTGTGCTTATACAGAGCCCTTTTCAATTGGCCGAAACGCAATCAGAATCAGTAAGAAAATGAAATTAACTCTCCTGCTAAAGAAAAATCTTTGGTAATCATACTGAGGAATTCTTAGCTCTTTACACTGATATGATTGACATTGCTTATTCTTGAATTCTGATTTCTAAGAAAGAACCAAAATATTTAAAGATTAAACATCCAAAAACTGCAACCATCTATTTCTTGCTTAAAGTACATACAAATATAGAGAATCCCTGAGGAAGACCAATAGTCTTTGTGCGAGAAGACGAGTAGATGCTTGGATTTGCAACTCATTAAGTGTGTAATGTACTTTCTTACATGAGAGACAATATGCACATTCTCAATAAATAAGAAATAAGATTGAATATATCTGAGTATCAACCACAAGGACATTGTCAAGCTATTACATTTTTTTTTCACAAAACAAAACAGAATGTCAGCAAGAATTAATTTATTTTCTTGGTTAATTTATAGCAATTTATTTTAACACATAATTATTTTGTGTTTGTAAAATTAAAGCCTTGTCAGATGTGAGGAAAAGCAATGGGGACTGCCTGTGCCTCTGCGTATGCCAATATATCTTTCTGGGGTGGTGGGAAGAACTATACATCTTTACTCCCTTTATGGAGAAAAACACCAATTTTACCAGTAATTGGTCACGGTATATAGAGGATATACTATTCTTTTGAACAAAATCACATGACTTCTTAATGTAATATTTTGAAAATTAGAATGATAATGAAATTAATATAAAATTCACTGGAAACATACAAGAAAATGTCTTTGATTTTTATTGTTTTTGGTTATAAAAATTTGAACATCACTGGAGCTCTCCTCCTAGATGATTTCTGACGTGATATACAATGGCTATCCAGAGCAAATAAAGTTGATCTATTTTGGAACCCATAAATAAGACAACCAGAATAACAACAAAATCCAAAATACTTAACTAATAGTGGAACTTGTAATGATGAATATATTAATACATAATTCATAAATTAAATATAGTTTTAGAAGGGGGATCATGCATATTTAAATACATTGTTAAAATGTAAATTTTAACAAATTAATATTAGTTAAATCAGTTCAAGTATAAATATATGAATTTCAGACATTTTGGACAATATGGTGGAAATCTATATAAAAAATAGTAGTCACAACAAAGAGAGCCCCGTTAATGTGTTAAATTAGGGTAATATTTATTATACTGGTTCCTACCATTTAAACTATAGCAAGACGACTCATCATGTAGGGATAGTTCCAATCCTTGATGATGCCAAGGTGTAACGGAACCCATCACTGTTTTACCCTGTTTTATGGTTATTTAATTCTTGGTTAAAATATGATCACATTGATGTACTGTAGATATGTTGTTTTATGTTCTACAGAATATATTGGCTCAGAATATCACAGCTACTAGGCTAATAGATAATCCTATTACAGATAATCCTGTTACAGAGGCTCTCCTAAGATAAGGAAGTTGTAAAGGATCCTTGCATTTTCCAAACTGTTTTCATTCTCAGATAAGAACAAAGAAGGATGATCTAATTAATGCCTGATTGTATCCAAGTTACCAGGGAGCCTCAGGGAGGTGTGACCCACCCATTGTCCCTCTATTTGTATTGTGTGGCCAACTATGGGGGATATGTATTGCCTGTGAAATGTCTGTGTGTTATGTGTAAAAGATACTTTTACTAACTTTTGAACCCCTGGTCTGATTCATGCCATTTTTTTAATATGTTGTTCCCCTGGGTGAGAGCTATTGAATGGTGCAGAACTTAAAGGTGTACCCCCTGTATTTGGGGTACATCCAGAATGTGGTTAAAATTGTGTCTGTTTTAATTGTGTTACCTGTTATCTGAGGGGAGGAGACGTGGGGGTTGAACCATGTATATAATTGGCTGTTGTGATAATTATGTGGGTGTAGCCCTTCAGAGGGCACCATTGCATAAAAGGAGATCCCCTGTCATTAAAGAGTTCTACTTGACCCTTCAAAACCTAGCCTTGTCTCGTTATTGGAGGGGATCACTATATCATACTGGGGATTGCTATGCTTTTGCATACTCCCTTGAGCTGTAACGAGCCTGTGGTGGTAGTGTGGTGTCCGGTGCGGTGCTTGTAGGCCTCGAAGCAAACTAGGACGCGTCCATCAACGGAGGTACCCGGTTGGGGTGCCGGTAGATCCGTTACACAAGGTATCCTATTATTGGCCGGTAAAGGAATATAGGCAGAAAAACATCAAGTCCAATCAAATAAGTCATTATAGAATATTTAGTAATAACCAGTTAAACCAGTGAATAAATATTTTTTCCTATACTGGTGATGTGAATAGTTAATAAATTAATTTATTTTAAGGCAAAATGTATTGTCATGATCCAAAGATGAGGGTTCCACATTCACCCCATATCTCCTGCCTTCTGCTACAGAAATACCCATGGATTGTGGAAATGTTGGGTTATCTCAGTGCCCAGCACCTCCCAGGAGAACTCATGAAATCACAAGTTACAGACTCTTACTAACTTACTTAAAAATTATACCAATGTTCCCTACCTCTTTATGTGTAACAAGCATGGCTAACCGCATGCACTCTTTAAACATTTTACATCACATATAATAGTTGTCGTATTGCGAGTTGTCGTCACCCAATGTTAAATAATACGGGCTTGCGCATGCGCAATGAGCGCTCATGGACACCCTGTCTGACTTCCAGTGGGACCGGCCGGACATCACTTCCCCTGCCAAGCCTCAGCCTATCCTGGCCCTCCTGCTCCACCTCCCGCCTGGATGTGAATGAGAGCAGCGGGACCAGCCTCACACACAAGTCCGAGGTAAGCCAACGAGAGAGAGGAGTGAGGTAAAGGTAAGAGACAGAGGGCCTGGGCAAGGAGAGGGGTTGGGAGACAAGGTTATAGACCTCGGGAGAGAGGAGCACAAAGACAACTCATACAGCCGTGGGGAGAGATACCAGGGTAAAGGTAAGAACTGGGGATACAATACTGGGGTGAGGGGCCTGGCAGCACACATAGGATCTGTACAGGCTGGGCTAGAGACAGACTGCCCGGCAGGGGACACACCTCCACCACAGGCCAGGACACACAGCGAGAGTGTCAGGCCCACCACACACTGACAGGGCCTCTTCATGTGTGACAGGCTGCATGGAGGAAGGACAGGGCCTGACCGGGGTGGAGCAGGGAGGATCAGAGGAGGCCTGGCAAGCTGTGCACCGCTGTGATTTATCTTAGGGCTGGGGACATAGTGAGAGGGTGTCATACAGGGGAGAAAACCATGTGGGACCCATATACATACACTGAAAGAGTGCTCAGGATCAGTGAGACCACCATAGATATACAGAGGGGTGGGTGAGAACAGTGTGTATAGAACCACCATATACAGAGGGATGGGACAGAGACTGGGGGTATATGTGTGAGACATCATAGAGACGGCTACATATAATGCGAGAGTGCTGACAGACTGTGTGTTATATGTATTTATGGGCCAGACAGTCTGAGAGTGCTGGATATGTGTGAGTATAATAAAAAATAGTACATGTAAAGTCACAGAGAGATGGCTAAATATGTGAATGCGAGTCTATATGAGAGGGACTGTTAAATATAATGTATGTGAGACAACAGAGAGACTGCTGAATACAGTGTGTGTAATGTATGTTAATCCATATAGAATACACTGTTATGTATTATGTATTGTATAGGAGAGGCAGGTACATATATTATTAGAGACTGCGACTACTACAGAACATATTTTATTGCCGTCATTTTTGACGGGCAAGTTGCTAGTTATACATAAAAGGAAAAAACACCTTTTACAGTCCTTAGAACACATCCCATGTCTAGTTTGGGTCGAATTGAGTCCGTGAATTCAGGGGGCTGTGACAATACATGGCCATACAGGGCTCTGCGTGTATGGTTCACATATATACAATGCATTTTCCTGATTAAATAACAATTTACTTTGTGCAAGTCAGTTGTAGCATATGATATTCGGTATTGGTGCACTGGCACGATACTAGGTGCCTGTTTAGTCGATTAGACTTTAAAAGCAAATGGCAGCATTACAACATTTTCCTCCTAAATCCAAATTGGGGAAGAAGACTCTTGCCTTAGAACAGGAGACGGGCAAACCCCCTAAGTATCCAGGAAATTAAAATAATTGTAACTTGGGTGTAATGTGTGGGGAAAATTACCCAAAATTACAGTATTTTTTATTTCCTGGATATGTTTATGGTAGCATTTCCTGTCCCTCCTCCTGCGCTTAGGTCAGGAACAAGATTGTTTCCACTATATAAGATCCAACCTCCTTCTGGGGTTGTTGAACGCTGGACTGAACATATTTTCTCCTAAGGATTGGGGCAAATTGATGAATAATGTAAACTACTGCTCTTAACACAAACAAGTTTGAAGATGATTTCAAGAATAAACTTGACCAAAATCCTTAAACAAAAAGATTTCGCATCCAGTCACCCAGGCTTGTAAAGCTGGCATCTGTGCTTTTAATCTCCCTTGAATGAGGCCCAATTGCACCACCATAGCAAGTTTTTCAGAAGTGATTTTGTTAAAGGAATTGTTGGATTCCTGTTTTGTCTCTCGAGAATGAGATGGAGCAGGAAGAACTGTTGAGTTGGTATGAGACCATAGAACCAGGACAAAGGTTTAGGTCCATGAAGCCTTTAGAGGTTACTTTCTTTCTGCCTGGAAGATGCACACGGTCATGTTAATTTCAGCTCAGAGAAACACAAATTTTTGAAAAGGAGTCAAGTTGCTCCTCTTTTAATTTATAACCCATCTTTGAATTTCCAAAAAACGCACAACCTTGTTCCTTTGGAGAAAAGAGAAGGTTTATGTTCACTGAGGCTAGTTCTGCTATGAGGGTTAATATTGTTTTTCTTTTTTTTATGTCCTTCTAGCTGTCTTCAGCCCAAATGAGAAACCATTGAATTGCCAATGCTAACTGGTCACACACAATCTTATGGATCTCCTGTGATGTTCTGCCAGAGATACATGATGTTATGCTTTTTGTTTAAGTCGATGGCCACTGCCCAGTTGCCTGAAAAGACTACGGCTATTATTGAGCTTATGGAGTCCATTTTCAAACAGGGTATTTTTTTATTTTTGATTGTCTACCTCTTATCAGGAGATAAGAGTACAGAAACTGAAAAATGTTAACATCAACTATGTCAACTTAGAGGGGTAGGGGGAAAAGAAAATAAAAAAGGGGGGGGAGGGGTAGGAAATACCTGGCGTACTCTTCCAGTGACGCACTGGCTGAGATTTTACTGGTATGAGTGGTCATCCAGGCTCCCCCCACGACCGCCATCCTTCAGAAAGCTTCATTCCCTACTGTCCTAGTCATATCCCCACCCTAATGCTGTAGGCCGAGGTCAGCCATGAAGTCCAAAATGGAGTCCATTTTGAAGGCAGTTACTTGAAAACATTTGTTTAGGTGTTTCAGATTGAGAAAGATGCTTCAATATAAAATTTTCCCATGTTGAACTTTTGGAACAGAAGAAATAATGTTTTGTGGGCTTCATTTTTGAGCGAAAGCAAACAGAGTTATTCATTGTCCTGGATGAAATTGATTAAATATCTCTGCTACAGGATTCTGCAATTTTAGGGAATAGCTATGTTTTAGAATAGAAATTATCTATTTGTCTTTTATGGACTTTTCTCAAGTTTAAAGAAAAAGATTAAGACCCCTATAATAACTTGGAAAGTCAAAATCGAAATGGTGTTTCGATCCTTTTTTGGATCGCCAAAATAGATGCTTATTATTTATTTTTGCAAGGTTACTCTGACTGGGAATAAAAAATTAGAAATTTGGTCCTTATAAGTCTACTAAAAGATTGGTTTTGCCCTCTAGGTTTTCTTCTCTAGACATTATGGATTTTATTGTTCTCTCTTTTCTTTAGTTATCTTCATCTAGTCTTCTTCCAAAAGGTATCACCCCATCATATGTAAGGGAAGAAAGACTATATTTAGAAATAGTATCTGTTTTCCAGTTTTTGAATCACAATATACTGCAACTAGCAATCAGGAGGCAAATAATAACACTGAATATTTGGGTTAAATTCAAAAGAGGTCTTCAATGGAAGTAAATCTCTTTATGATGTTCATTAAGGCTTCTTCTATAGTGAAAAGCTAAGCCTTCATTGCCTTAGGGAAAGAGGTTAAGGCCACTGCAAGCTGTCCCAGCGATCAAATAGGCTTTTTTGAGGTTGGTAGCCACTCGATAATCCAGTACATCCATGAAGGATAGTGCCAATCACAGGAAGGTTTTCATTACTTGAAACTTCAATGATTGGGACATTCAATAGTCTTCATATGAAAATTTGATATTTCTCCCAAAGTTTGTCACAACTGGAATGGCTGAAAATAGAGAAATGGACTGAAAAGACTTGGCCCTTTAAAAAAAAAATATTTTGGAAGTCTAAAAGGATCATTTGTGACATCAACGTAGCATCAAATGTATGTATAAGCAAGTAAAAATAAACTAGAATGGCTTGGTTGGCAAGAACAGACTTGCCAACCAAGAATAACTTGCTCAGAACAGAACGAGCAAGAAAATAACTCTTACTCACCATTACAAGACTGGACTATTTTTTTATGGATATACACTTTAAGATTAGTCAAGGATATAGAAATTAGTGCAACACCTTGGTCAGATCGTTCTATGGTATATACTAATATAGAAGACGTAAATGAAAATAGAAATATAAAAAAATGGAAGTTAGATACTGTCATGGCTCACTTGGCAGTCATCTGGGACTTGGACAGATGTCTGTCACAGACTGTTGACACAAGAGACGATACCTGGGGGTTTGGGGCTCCCAGACCAACTGTTATACTGTTATAAGGTTATATTGTTATTTTGTGGTCTACGGGATAAAGTATTATAAGATTACCCCTTAGCATATTCCCATCCCTTCCATGTTTAGGCTCATTGTAATGGGTATCCTGTGAGGGCTCTAATGGGATATATTGGTTGTATGTGGGTGGAACATTGGGTGTTATATTTGTAAATATGAATGTATGTTATTATATTAGTATGTTATTATATTGTTGAATACAGCCAAGCCTCCTTTGTTCCCAAAGGCCTGTTAATCCCATTAGCTAAGTGTCCAGCAGAGAGCTAACAATGGGGAGCTCACAGCTGGAGAGCAGACAGGCAGGCACCCAGAAACAATGGGATGGCCTGAGGTTTCTCATCTTTCATAGCATGGGCACAGGAGAGTAAAAGGCATGCTTTACCCTGGAGATTCAGAGCCCAAATGAATTAGTTGGCCTCGCCTAGTGGGCGGACCTGGGAGGGGACTATTGGTTCACACACAGTTCCCCTTCATGATTGGCCAGAGGTCATTTGGGGCTGGCTAACGGTAGCCACTTTCCCCATTCTTGTGTGATGTGGTTAAATATGCTGTTCTAAAATAAAACATGGTTCATAATTTTCATCAAGACTTTGCGTGCAGGTGTATTATTTACCCAGGAACATATGCTGGTTGAGGAGATCGTTCTGACTTCCTTCCAGGTTTCCCAGCGCACACTACCTTAGGCTGGGACATATGTTCTTGTATCCATAAAGAATGTCCATAGGTCCGGAGTCACCCAAACTTAGGTCTAAAACCTACAGGAGAAAAGAGGACTAGGATCCTCTATACTCCATCATCATTGTAGGTTGTGACAGATACGATTTTGTTTAAAAATGAAGAAATATTGGAGTCTCTAAAGAACGAAACTAGGGAATTTTTTTAAATAAATAAAAATACAGTTGATTTAGCCACTACTCTATGGTGTGCATATAAGTCTGTTATAAGAGGGCAAATGATCTCCGAAATGGCTACAATTCACAAATCAAGGGGGGAACCTTTGAGACTTTTGTACGTAGAATTAGAGAAACAGCACAGAAAGAACAGAATGTTTACCAGTAAGGAGGGAGCACTGCAGATCTATAGATTGAATGCTTAAAAAAATAAAATCTTACAATATCAGGCAGATTCTTTGATTTGGAGATTTCAGCAGTCCCACTTCCTACTGGGAAATAAAACAAGTACTTATCTGGCAAATAAATTAAAGAAGCAGAAAAATCTAAATAAAATCCTTAGTCTTAGGGGTTCGGACAATACCATTTATACTCATCCAGATAAGATTGGGGAAATTATGATTAAATGTTATAGTTCCCTATATAACCTCAATAGTAACCCAACATTTAAAAAACCTAGTAAAGATGAAATAAACTAATTTTTGGGCAAAGTCAATCTCCCTAGACTAGATGAAGAGGATCAAAGATCATTAAATAAAGATATGGCTCTGGATGAAATAGATAAGGTAATTAAAAAAGCAAAATCTAATAAAGCTACAGGCCCAGATGGGTTCGACCATTTATATTATAAGTTTTTCCTAAAAGAAATGAGGGAACACTTGCAAGATATGTTTAACGAGATTAAAAATACAGGGAAAATAGTACCAGAACTGATTGAGGCTAAAATAATAAACAACTTAAAGCTCGGGAAAAACCCAGAGGAAGTTACTAGTTATTGTCCCATTTCACTCATTAACATCAATCTAAAAACATATGCAAACATCATGGCCATTAGGCTAAATAATATTATACCTAAACTAATACACTTTGCTCAGTCAGGATTTGTCGGGGGATGTCAGACCTCTGGCAACACCAGACGCTTAATGGATTTGATGTTTATTGTAAAAAAAGAAAGAACTCCCATACTGATCCTGAGCATTTGACAGGGTCAGTTTTGAGTTTTTAGAGGCAGTGTTGCAGAAATTTGGGTTTGCCTTCTTTGCACTAAAAACAACGGCTTATATTGCTGGTCACAATTTTGAGACAGAGAAGTTTGCAATTAGTAATAGGACCCGTCAAGGGTGCCCCCTTTCTCCACTGTTATTTTTGTTATTCATGGAGCCTCTAGCCTCAATAATAAGGGAATCAGAAAAAATTAAAGGAATACAAATGGGCAATAATGATTATAAAATAATGTTTTTTTCGGACAACATTATAGTGAGTCTAACGGATCCAATAAATTCTTGTGCCAATTTACAACATCTTTTGGCAGAATTCGGTAGTATCATATTTTAGAACAAACTCTTTGAAATCTGATATTATCCATAGAGGCCTAATTTGGAAATCCTAAATACATTAAATGAAGCATACACATTCAATTGACATTCTAAATGCATTACTCATTTTGGTATAAGATTTCGTTTTCACAATCAGAATATAATAATAGATAACATAACAGATAAATTAAAACAAATCAGAATGCTACTTTATGATTGGCGTACAATAAGATTCTCATGGTCGGTTAGAATTGCCATTGTCAAAATGAATATTGTTCCCAAGATTACCTATTTATTTAGATATATTCCAGAAAAAGTACCAGTTTATATTATTAAATCTATTCAGAAAACAATTGATAAATGTATATATTTAGGTAAAAAAGTGAGAGTTAAAAAAATAACTCTGTATTGGATAAATTTGGTTTTGAAGAATTTGGGAGAAATACGATCATGGCACTTTATAGAAATCCCAGTGCTGTAGTTACTGGTGTTGATTTTAGATCAGAGAGGTTTGGGGTGTTGAATGGGACTAGCAGGGCTGCCCTCTGTCCCCATTGGTCTTTATCGTATCTCTAGAAACAATTAATCTGTAAAAAAAGATTTAATAAAGGGTATAAGGATTAGAGAAAATCAATACAAACTATTAATGTTTTCTGACGATATGGTGCTAACAATATCCGAACCAGAGACTTCCTTGTCAGCCCTATTCGACATACTAGACATATATAGTAAAGTTTTGTATCTGAAAATTAACAACTTAAAAACAGAGACTATAGCACTGGGGTTAAAAGAATTGGAGCTAGACTTTTTACGGAATAAATATAAACTAAATTGGGAAAGTAATGGGATAAAACATCTAGGTATTTGCTTTAAATCCTCTATCAAACATATACTAAAAGATAATATTACAATAGTTCACGAACAAATAAAACAGACCATCTCAGAATGGAGACCAGACTTTCTTTCATGGTCAGGTAGGATGGTTTTGATCAAAATGGTAATTATCCCAAAATAATGTATGGTTTCAGAAGTATTCCACAAGTAGAGCCTAAATACATTATTAATTCATTACAAAGCACTTTGAATAAATACATAAATAACAAAAAGAAACCATGACTAAAGTTAAATATTATAAAAAGGCAACCTGAAAGAGGTGGATTAGAGGCTCCTTCAGTAACAGATATACATAGAGCTATCATGTTAGACCATCTAGCGGGCTGGAATTTAGCCGCTAAAGAATCAAGGTGGTTCATAATAGAAAAGGATTTAGTGGGTAGCTTCCCTATTGAACTAATGCTATGGCTTCCGAAATTTGAGGAAACATTAGTTGCAAAATGCTTCAGAGGAATAAGATCATTAGTTAAAATGTGGTAAAAACAAAGAAACAACTGGGCTTTGACCAAATATCCATCGTTGGCGGCTCCTCTGAGTTTATTACAATACAACAATAAAAATATTAATTTACAAAATTGGTATACCAGTTGTCATGATTCCCCTGAACCCCCTTTGGGGTCAGTAAAAGTTTAGTTGTTTAATATGCTTTTATGTTAATTTGATTATCCTATATGTGTTATGTCATGTTAATTAATATGTAAAATGTTATGCTATGTTATGTTATGTTGATGACTACATGATTAATTGTGTCCAATGTGTAAGGAGTTAAATGGTTTAGAATGTTGTGTGGTCGGTGGTAACTGTCAGAGAGGGGAGAGAGCAGTTGGCAGTTGAGTTTTTTTCTGACAGAGAGAGAGATGTATTGGTGTCTCTGAGGGCAGTTGAGATAATGCTGGGTTGAATGTCTTAAAGTATATATATGTGTTCCTAAGCCAAGGGAAGAAGACATGTATTGAAGACAGATATGCTCCTATCTAAAAAGGGAGGTAAGAAGATAACCGCAATGACTGTATGAATGAATTTGCCTTATAGATGAGCCCTTGTCCACAGAAATAAAAACAGTTTCTGATTTCTTATAATGCGAGCCTGCATTCATATTCTTAAAGACTACATCTAATTTAAGAGACATCAGCTGTCTTAGTGAAGAGATCAAAAGAATCTGGAAGATCTGCTGGGTAGGTTTGGCAATAACAGCCTTATCAAGCCCGACTGAGAAGCAGTAGATTGTGACAATTGGAGTTCTCACTATTGGAGATCTATATGATAATGAGACATATCGTATATAAAACTTCTGAAAAAATATAAAAATCTTAAAATCACCTGGTTAGATGACGAGAATATTAAAATAAGGCTCAGTAAGTGTGGCTTTCAATTGCAAGGTCACAGAGAATATCTACCCCTTGAAAATGTTATCATTAAAAGGACTGCTGCACATGCGATTTCTAGGTGTAATAAATTATTTAATATCAGAAATGAAAAATATAAAACTAATAAAATGGTGAAATGGGAAATGGAGCTGGAGGACACTTGGATGGAAGAAAAATGGTTTAAGGAATGTAAATCTGTTAAAGAAACTTTCGTCTGCATGACGTACAAAGAATTATACTGTATATTAAATTAATACAAAGGTGGCACTTGGCTCCAACTACTATGAAAAGATTTAACTCATTAAATTTGGATGAATGATAGAAAGAATGTGGAGGGAAAGGAACATTAGCCTATATGTGGTGGAGATGCCCTAAGATTCAATCCCTCTGGAATCAATGTGTTAATTATATTAAGTTAATTACAAATGTTCCGATAAATATGTGTCCAGAAATTATATTATTTCATATGCTCCCCAAAATGCTGACAATTCAACATGCTATGCTGATTTCTCATATTTTAATGGCATGTAAATGGCATATTGTTAAATCTTGGAAAACTAAAACGATTCCAATGTGGTCAGATATTAAACGAAGACTTGAATATGACAAAGAGCTATAAAAAGGTTTTACAGTGTATAAGAACAAAAAGGGGAAACAAATATTAACAAAGTGGATTATGTGGGATGAATATAATAGGTTACAAGGGGAGTAGTAATAATAGGCTTCCCAAGAAGTATTTTTGAAATCTAACCATAGAATTGTAGCTTTACAAGAATTAGACAAAATTATTGGTATGTATAAAAACGCTTGCTATTCCATATGTGAAATAATGTATGTATGTGGGTAGATATGTTGTTAAATTTGTATGTTATTATGTTATTTTGTATGTATATAAAATATATTAAAAAAAATATCTATTAAAAAAAAATAACTGCTAACAAAAAAATTTGAACTAGGAGGTATTGGAACTCCTGATATAAAAGATATGTGAAAACATTGCCATATCTCATATAATTAATATGAATATTCAACATAAGATAATATGTTGGAAAACAATTGAGGAAGATCTTATAGAAGTTATGACAATTAGAACATTACTAGGAAAATTCAAAGAGGAGGATGGAATTTGGGCTAGACTTCCAGAAGGGATAAAGTCCTTAATAACATTTTGGGGGAAAAATAAAACCATATTGGAGCTATTTCATATTCTATCTTTGTCAGCCCATAGATATATTAAGGGAGAAGTCATATAAATTGGAAGTGGATTTAATGAAGAAAGCCAAAATACAGTTTATTTCTGATTTATATCCAGCAGGATCTTTAATAAAACAAAAGGGGCTCCATAGTAATTATGGCTTTAAAAAAATGTAATGGTTGAAATATATATCACTTGTGGAAAAATGTAAGCAAAAGGGATATGTTGACCAGTTACCGTCATACCTGGGATATCCCCAAAGCCCAACAAACCTGAAATAACGACAAGACACCAATCTGGGTATAAAAACTGGCCACAGCTTCTTTATTAGACTTAACAGGTAAACCAAAACCAAATTTTAATTAACCAATATACCAACTAGTGCTTGCCCGCCCTACTTAGCCTAATACCCCTCAGGGGACCCCGTGCCACTAGAGGCTCCACCTCCTTCACCAACGTAGGAGGGCAAGCACTAACGCCCCCTGCTGTGACATATAAAACACGTACCATATATCTTACAAAACTTTTATGCATGTTTTTTTTTTTTTTTTAATTTATTTATTTTGTTGTTTTTTTTTTGTTTTTTTTTTAATAACATTCCAAGATAGCGAAACAAGAGGGAGGGAGGGTGGGAACTAACCTACAGCTCCAGCTTAGGCTCAATGTGTGCTCACTGCCACACACATCTCTTTAAGAAACTTCTGCTGAAACCCCTCCTCTCTCCCCTCTCTACCAATCAGAAACCACTCCTATCCTTTGCTTCCTTCTCTGGTCCCCACCCACTCCCCTTCCACTTTGCTCTGCCGTGGGTTCATTGACCAGTTACCGTCATACCTGGGATATCCCCAAAGCCCAACAAACCTGAAATAACGACATGACACCAATCTGGGTATAAAAACTGGCCACAGCTTCTTTATTAGACTTAACAGGTAAACCAAAACCAAATTTTAATTAACCAATATACCAACTAGTGCTTGCCCGCCCTACTTAGCCTAATACCCCTCAGGGGACCCCGTGCCCCTAGAGGCTCCTCCTCCTTCACCAACGTAGGAGGGCAAGCACTACTGCCACAAACGCACGTCACGTGCGTTCCGCCACCGAAGCTATGGCCCTTGCAATGCTGTCCTTAATTGCATAAATAAACAAATTTAACCCAATTGGATTTAAGTGCATCCCATCTTTCATAAAATATCCCTCAACGTCAACTATCTCAAAGTCAACGTGCCTTATGGAGATCCCTCCATGCCTCCTAATGAAACTCGACATTGCCTTGTTGACTCGCTTCCTACACCTGTCCATCGTTGCCCCATCCATGGGAGCCCTCCACTTCCTACGCTGTATCATTTCTGACCATATTATCACCAAACCCGGGAAGAGAGCCAACAAGCGCTCCACATCACGCTTCATTATCCTGATCAACTCCTTGATTGGCATGTTGCCTAAGTCATTTCCCCCAGCGTGAACAAACAGCACCTCGGGCCCTTCAAACATTCTGGCATACCCCGCTATATGCTCCACCAGCTTGTGCCACTTAAGCCCTCTAACCCCCAACCACGGGAGTGACACCCGATCTGAAGGGAATCCCAGCTGCAAACCTCCATACTTGATCCCAGCCTCCTTCCTGGTCCAGTAAATATACGAGTGACCCGTGAGCCACACCTGCCAGGTGGAACCTGTCATAAAGAAAGCCTTAATTACCAGTCACTAACTCTGGCCGAATATATGACCTGAAGCTATTAGACCCCCATCTACCTATTCTCTTAACCCAGTCATCCCCCATACCTGACCCCGCTGCCTCAGTTGCTGCCCCTATCCTAAACGAATGCGACCCAAACTGAGAAGGTGTTAGCCCAATTCTACCCAATGTTACCTTGAGAACGGAAATTAACTGGAACTGAGATAAAGGACTCCCATCCTCGTGCATTAGGAAGGAACCCTGCTTCTTACCTCTAACTACCCTGAAACTAGTTACTAATTCACAAGGGCAGACTGCGAATGAAATAGGATGCAAATAAATGGCAGACCCCTTACCATAAATGTCGGTCTTCGACCGCCTAACCCATATAACCAGTGAATGACCCAAATCTTCTACATCCTGATCCTGAAGACCTCCCGTAACTGTCTTGTTCCGGCTTACCAGTTCGCTAATCCGAAACGCCCCAAAGAAAGCGAGCGAAAAGGCCGTCCGAAACAATAGCGCCTCGTACTCAGATTTGCAAATTCCACCTAGCTCGCCATATAAGGATTGCAAAACTGCAAATGATATAGGCCTCCTCACATCCTTTCGCTTGGTCCCCCGTCTCATTCCCTTTAAAGCCTGCCTCACACAGAATTTTTTTGTGACATCTGGCCTCCCCTGCAGCTTCAACATGAAGGCCAGGGCTGTTATCTTCCTACCTACCACGGACGGGGATATTCCCCGCTCCTGGCACTGCAGCATGAACGCGATGAGGGTACTCCGATCATTTACCTCACCGCCACTCTTTCTGGCTAAGTCTTCCCCAAAAGCTTCCCACTCCAGCCACACTTTCTTATAACCCCTCCATGTGGTTGGTGCCAGCGAATTCTTTATCAACTCCCCTAGCTCCACGCTCCCATGTTCCATAAGTGGCGTGGTAACGGGATTCCTGTCTCGGACGCCGCTGGAGCCACCTGCCGGAAACGATCCCACTGTGACCGGGACAACGCATCTGCTATCACATTTTGAACCCCAGGTACATGCTTAGCCCTAAAGTTAATGTTACACTGCATGCACCTAAGAACCAACTGTCTGATCAATCTTATCACCGGCAGAGAGGAAGCCGACAGTGAATTGACCGCCTGAACCACCCCCATGTTGTCACAATGAAATATCAGCTGCTGGTCTCTAAGCTGATCCCCCCAAATAAACATTGCGATCACTATAGGAAAGAGTTCTAGGAATGCCAAATTTTTAGTTAGCCCTATTGAAACCCACTCCGGCGGCCACTGCTCAGCGCACCATTGACCCTTTAAATAGGCCCCGAATCCGACGCTACTGGCTGCATCCGTAAAAAGGTCTATCTCCGAGTTGTTGACGGGAACTGCCGGGATAAAACATCTCCCGTTAAAAGAATCCAAGAACCTTAACCACACTTCTAAATCCTCCTTGATATCCCTGGTGACCCTAATAAAGTGATGAGGCTGTTTAACCCCAGCAGTCGCCAACGACAAGCGCCTAGAAAAAATCCTTCCCATAGGAATTATTCGACAGGCAAAGTTTAACTTTCCTATCAGAGACTGAAGGGCCTTAAGGGTCACTTTCCGGGCTCCCCGTGTTTCCTCCACTCTGGCCCTGAGATCGGTTATTTTATCGTCCGGCAGACGACACTCTAACCTCCCCGAATTAATTGTAATCCCCAGGAAGCTAAGTACTGTACATGGACCCTCTGTCTTTTCTCTCGCAATAGGGATCCCAAAGTCTTTCGCTACGGACATGAACACGTCCATCAGATCCCCACATACCTGAGAACCCCCCTGTCCGACAAAAAGGAAATCATCTATATAATGGACTAGGGACTTGGATTCTGACTTGACCTGAAGCACCCATTGAACAAAGGAACTGAAAGCTTCAAAATACACGCATGATATATAGCATCCCATAGGCAAACACAAATCGACATAATAGTTGCCTTGAAAGTGGCAACCTAGTAGATGCTGACTCTCCGCGTTTACCGGAAGCAATCTGAAAGCAGACTCAATGTCTACCTTTGCCAATAGGGCGCCCCTGCCTGCTAACCGAACGAGCTTTAAGGCCTGATCAAATGGGGTGTACCTAACCGCTGACAAGTCCTTATCGATCTCATCATTCACCGATCCCCCTTTGGGGTAAGAAAGGTGATGAATCAGCCTGTACTTGCCAGGCTCCTTTTTGGGAACCACGCCTAATGGCGATAACCTCAAGTTTGGGACGGGTGGCTCCCGAAAGGGGCCAGCCATCCGTCCCAAAGCTAGTTCTTTTGTAATCTTTTCCTTAACGATGCCGGGAAACTGACCTGCCGATTTTAAATTAGGGGGAACGAACAATAGCTCAGGAAAAGTCTTAAAAGGAATAGAAAAACCGCCGTCAAAACCATCACGGATCAACTCCGCCTTTTTAGCATACCCTCTACGCCTACCGTACATTTTTAACCAAGGAAGCATCCTTTCTAGCCTGATCGGCGTTCTCGCCTTTGGAAACGGGCTCAGACTGCCCTGCAGTTCCGCGCAATTTCTTGAAACACCGGAACAATGGGTGTGGATGCCCGCATTCCGAACACTCGTGCCTGAATCTGCAGGCAGATCCCCATTTGCATGAACTTTCGTTGTATAGGAAACAACATCCCTTCCTAACCGAGCTGGTGATCTGCTGCTGCCTATTACCGGACCCACGAAAGGACTGAGCCGCTCTGAGTGGGGTGACTATCTTCATCCATATGCCTACCTCCCTATCATCCCATCTCATTTCCTCCCTAACAGCCATCCTCTGCCTGAACTGTTCGTCGTACGCCCACCAGGCCATCCCCCCGTATGTCCTATGGATGCTGTCTATTTCGTCCTGGTAGCAGAATAGAGCACAGCAATATTCTGGCTTCCTTTCCCCGACTATGCTTGCCAAGATTGCGAACGCTTGCGACCAATTCGCGAAGGTTTTTGGGATTCTCCTAAACCTACGCTTTCTCTCATCCTCTTCTTTTTTGCCCTCATCCCGGGATGAGTCCTCCTTAACCTCAAAATACTGATCCAGCGTCAGCAAGGAAAATATTTCTATAAACTCCCGCTTCCATATTCTATCTTTTAGCTCCTGCGCTACGTGAACTCCCAGAGGGCCTATCCTGCAGAGGGTGGGGGCTGCTAGCTCTCCCCCGCACTCTCTGCCTGCCCCCTTCCTGCATCTACCAGCGTTGCTGGGACCCATGCCTGCTCCGCTGACTTCCCACCTTCTAACTTAGACAACACAGTCCTCAGGAGCTCCACTATAGTGTCTGATTGTGTTCCTTGTATTGATTGTGCTGTGTGTGTGCATGAGCCGTGTGCAAGGCACTCACCTCCAGAGTTAGGTGTTGCGGCTTTCCTGCACAACTCCACCGGGACAGCATCCCACCGTGCGGCAACTGAACTTGATGGGTTGTTGTCGCCACTCTGCCGGCGTGTTGCTGCCGCTCGTGCTGATGACATCTGTGAACCTGTATAAAAGGCCGAGGACCTATGTGATTGGTACACATGAGACATTTCTTGCCTCCCCCCTGTGGTAACTTGTCTTCCTTGAATGGTAATTCAGGACTACTTACTACTTACTTGCAAGAGGTGATCCGCATAGGGGACATTGCATGCTTTATCGGCCACTCTGAATATAGGACAGTTAATGAAATATGTTTGGTGGAAGAAGGGTCTTGTATCATGGTATTTCTATCAAGAAACCTTACCACTGAAATGATCAATTTTACTGCAAATGCAGATCGGACAAATTTGACAATGAAGCTTTTTACCTTGGAACTTCATGAGTCAGAGACACATCCAGTCCTACGAACACTGTCGCTGGTACTCATGTTCATTCAAGTATTAACGACAATTATAATAATATACTTTTGTGTGGCAATGAAACAAATGAGGAAGAAACTTGCAAGGAGGATATATAATAATGTGTCTTTTTCCTCTTCTTTCTCTCTCTCATACATTCTTCAATAAAGTTTTACATTGCACATACATAAACATTTATCACACACTCTCACCTAAATTCTATAAATTCTGTTTTTGTGACAGCCATAGGAAAGTACAGGAGAACTTATGTCGCTGAGGGAACTATTCCGGAGGGACAGTGGGTTGAATTTCTCCTGTATATCAGGTTTTTGCTCCCACTGGGTTCTCCTGTACTAGAGGGATAACTAGAAAACTGAGCAACATAGAAGAAGAAAAAGTGAGGGAATGTGGTAACTTGTCTTCCTTGAATGGTAATTCAGGACTACTTAAACAGGCCTTTGTAGGAGGGCTGAGAATCTTTACTTCCCTCCCACAATTGCTCATGGACAGGATGTGATGTAAATTACATCATCTCAACTAAGGATATATCCAGGCAGGAAACTGGTGCTGCTTCCTGTTTTCTTCCTTGATGGTGAGGGTGATGGAGGTGATGTTGATGGTCTAACCGTGGGTGAGATAAAACGTTTGGGAAAGGGGATTACTATATCGGTTGTTGCTCCGTGGGTCTGGCTGTGTGTTTATAATACATTTATAGTATTGTGTTGTTGCCTTGTAATAAATACCTTTTAATGTAGACGAACCTTGTGTAATATATATATATTAATTTGGTGATACACCACACCCCCCAAGGCCCTTTCCAGCCAGTGGGGCTCATCCCTGCCACTGCAGTGTAATTTCTGTGAGGTCTCCTCTCGCCGCCTTCCACTCCTGATCCTAACCCTAGTTCTACCAGGGGAGTAGCTTCTGCCTTGCCTTCCTCCATCTACTACCCCACTCTCCGACCTCTCGTCTGGGGATGAAGTGTCATACCTCCCACCCTGCTCGTCGCTCTCTGCGTCCTCCCAATACCCTGCAGCTGCCACTCCAGCCCTGGGCTCTATAGAAACTTCTCTCCTTGCCTGGCTTACCCGGCTACCAGGCCCCTCCACCAGTGGGGCCCTTTTACGCCCATTCCCAGCTTGGGTTCTAGCCTGTAACCCCTTACCGCCTGGCCTTGTTGTGACAGGGTTAACCCGCCCCTCCCCATCAGGTTGTCTGTCCCCTGGGCTCCTCTGGGTGCTGAATAATCCATCTGCCTGGGGTGGTGCCTGCTGCTGGCTCCTAATTCTCTGTTCTAGTGCCCTGGCTCCCCCCCCCAGGTAGCTCCCTTCCCAGGCCTATGACCCCCCTGCTCCTAGTGAGCATACCCACCACCCTGGGTTGTGGCTGGTCCACACCCCCAGGTGGCACTGCCTCTTCCTGGGCTTGCTGCCTCTCAGACCCAGCATCAGACCTCAGTGCTGCGGCTGACCCAGTGCCTGTGATGATCACAGACCTCAGATCCCGCGGGACCCGTAACTCACCCTTCCTGATGTCAGCGCCGTCCCTGCTGGCCTCCGCCGTCCTCCGCCGAGCCGCCGGAAGTGAGGCTGACGTCACTTCCGGTAGCGCCATTCCTTGCTGCCGGGCCGCAGGAAGTGACGCTGACGTCACTTCCGGTCGCGCCATTTTCATCCCGCCGAGCTTCCTGGAGCCACGTGCCAGTTCCTGCTGCCGGACCACATGTTGTGCCTTCTCCGCAACTCCCAACCTGGGTACCTTCCGCCCGCTAGATGTTTCACCGGCGTGCCTCTTCGCCCGCGAATTCACTCCAGGCCCAGCATCGTTCAGACCAGCAGGAGGCACTGGCTGGCCCACTGAAGGGGCTGATGGACCAAGGCACAGTCTTGCCGGAGGCCTGGTTCTTCTGGACGGACGATGCCAGGCCTCTTGAGGTAGGATGGCCGAGGTGGATGGGGGAGAGGGAGATAGGTGAAGGAGGGGGGATCCAGGAGGAGGGAAAGGGGGGGATTTGGGGATATCAGGGGATGGTTCCCTACTATAAATAGGAGGAGGGGTAGGTGGAACCATAGAGGGAGAACTATCCCTAGCAGGGGTAACTCTCGGGATGGAGGCCACTAACGCTGACAGCCAATCCTGGCCTTTTTCAGCTGCAGCCTCCCTAATCTGACCTAGCAGAGACTCCATGTCTGCAGATGACATTATGGGTAAATGGGGAATAATAGACTGTTACACAACTAACCTACAGCTCCAGCTTAGGCTCATGTGTGCTCACTGCCACACACATCTCTTTAAGAAACTTCTGCTGAAACCCCTCCTCTCTCCCCTCTCTACCAATCAGAAACCACTCCTATCCTTTGCTTCCTTCTCTGGTCACCACCCACTCCCCTTCCACTTTGCTCTGCCGTGGGTTCATCTCCTTAAAAATTGAAAAAAAATATGAATTAGAAGAAATCATGACCAAAGGGCCAGTCTTACATCTTATTTCAAAGATTAGTAAAATCAGAACAAAATCCATGAAATGTATAAAATCGAAGAGTATAAAAGAATGGGAAAGTAATTTCACTTAATCTATGATGACCAAGATTGGTCTAGAGCTCTAAGGATAATAAGGAAATCCTCCATAAATAATATTTATAGGGAGCTATACTTTAAGCTAACACAAAAATGGTATTTAGTCCCTCTAATTATGAACAAGATAGATCTTCAATTTTCTCCATTATGCTGGAAAGGATATGGTAAAGAAGGTACTGCCCATCATATGTGGTGGGAATGTTATATATTTAAAATATTTGGGGAAGAATGTTGCAGACATTTAACCTCAATGACAGGGGTGGACTGCCCATGTACCCCAGGAGTAGTCCTATTTCATTTAGAGCTAGATAAAATATTCCCTAAAGACAAATTACTGATATCACATTTATTATTGATCATCAAATCACTATTAGTTAAACAATGGAATTAATCTACAATTCCATCTTGGAAAGTAAAACTATAATAGAGATTTGATGAAGGAAGATTACATATGGGGCCCCAAAAGAAAGAGATCTATTCATTGGAATATCTGGGATCAATATATGGATAAACTTTAAAGAAACTTAACTAATTTTAGGGGGATCCGATCAATAGGAAAAGCTGCTTATTAATTAACTTACCTTTTTATGTTGTTTTTTTTTTTTTTGATTATCAAAGTTGTATTTATGTGCTTTGTGTTATGTCGGAAGTTTGTGTGTAGTGCTTTGTATGTTTTTATATATAGTGAAATAAAAGATTTAAAAAAATAGAAAAAAAAGACTTGGCCCTTTAAAAAAAATATTTTGGAAGTCTAACAGGATCATTTGTGACGTCAACGTAGCACCAAATTTATGTATAAGCAAGGAAAATTAAACTAGAACGGCTTGGTTGGCAAGAACAGACTTGCCAACCAAGAATAACTTGCTCAGAACAGAACGAGCAAGAAAATAACTCTTACTCACTATTACTAAAAAGAAACAAATGGTGAGAGACAAAATTAAGGAAAAGGGACAGGGGAGGGGGAGATACACTGGGGAGGGAAGTGGGGTAGAGACACAGGGAAGGCGGAGAGACACAAGGGAGGGAGAGGGGGGAGGAAGAGAATAATTAAAAATGATACCGTCATATATATATATATATATATATATATATATATATATATATATATATATATATATATATTATACACACCATAAATTATGTTTATATAAATAATACACACAATAAGTCATCGAATATTATAATTGTCAAACTACGATCTTTTGTCACGCTTGCGAGCCTTGCATAGCGAGGAGAGCCGTTGAGGCATGGAAGCATTCCGCGGTTATCGCCCTGCGAGTCTTGCAAAGCGAGACGAGCAGTTGAGACATTGGAACATGCAGGACTTATCCTGAAATGAGTGCCAAAGGCTCTCCTGCATTCCTCGCAAAGCGAGGCGAGCCGTTGAGGCATTGAAACACGCAAGACTTAGCCTACAAGCAGTTAAGAAACGCGGATCTTAGGCTGCAAGCAGCTGAAAAATGCGGGACTTAGAAAAAAAAGTTCTGACCTCGGAATCTGGGGGGCAAAAAAAAACGACCCTGCAAAAATATGAATTTAACAGCCGAAACGCAGAAATCGAAAAACACGAAAAACAAGAAAAAAAAATAAAATGAAATAAATACACACTCACAAACACAGCACGGGGGGATACAGGAAAGTAGGGGATACAAAATATACCAAATATACCAAAATATACCATTACAACGAACAGAAAATGCTCGCGAGCCAAATAACACATAGAAAAAAGCCGCCATTTTACAACACTAACTTGCAACTAATAACATTACGATTCTAAAATAGAGCTTTACACACCTACACAAACGGTTTGGCCTCGCGCACGCAGCCTATTTACACTGCACACTTGGCACATTGCTGTCACTTTCTCCTCAGGTGACAGTCCAACTGGACATTTTCATGCAGGAAAATCCAAAGAGATTGTTAGCTCTTCAGGATATTGATTGCTGCAAATTAATTATAAATAGGTAAAGTATATTCATTTATTAATTCATTAATATTAAAAAATAAAAATTATAAAAAATAAAAATAGGCTAAATCTCATATTTTACACTGCCCTTAAGTTATGAAGACATAAATGCTTTGCGCTTTCTAATACATTCATTCATTCATTATTTATTAACGTACATAAATGTAATAATAAAAAAAAAATTATACCTTTCCACTGCACTAACGAACATTTACATTTTACACTGCACTTGTATATCTGTATTACTGCTCATTGGCTGACAGCGATCGGGGTCTCAAAGCAGTTAAAGATTTAAATCATTTTATTATGCTCTGAGATTTAAGGCTAGGACGGAGGGCCACCTTCCAGCAGGACAATGACCCCAAACACACGGCTAAAGCAACACTTGGGGGGTTTAAGGGGAAACGTAAATGTGTTGGAATGGCCGAGTCACAGCCCAGACCTCAATCCAATAGGAAATCTGTGGTCAGACTTAAAGATTGCTGATCACAAGCGCAAACCATCCAACTTGAAGGAGCTGGAGCAGTTTTACAAGGAGGAATGGGCAAAAATCCCAGTGGTAAGATTTGGCGAGCTCATAGAGACTTATCCAAAGCGACTTGGAGCTGTGATTGCCGCAAAAGGTGGCTCTACAAAGTATTGACTTTAGGGGGGTGAATAGTTATGCACATTGACTTTTTCTGTTATTTTGTTCTATTTGTTGTTTGCTTCGCAGTAAAAAAAAAATAAAAAAAAACATCTTCAAAGTTGTGGCATGTTCTGTAAATTAAATGATGCAAATCCTCAAACAATCCATGTTAATTCCAGGTTGTGAGGCAACAAAACACGAAAAATGCCAAGGGGGGTGAATACTTTTGCAAGGCATTGTATATACAGTAGACTTTCAGTTAACCAGAACTCAAGCAAGCAGAAAAAATGTAATACAGAACTTCAAATAAAAATAACATTTTACAGGGCTCAACAAATGCCAGGAGCCAGGTTGTGATGCCAGGGCAGTGTTGGCGTTACGTTCCCCGGGCATGAGTGACTAAGCCAGTGCAGTGTTGGCGTTACATTCCCTGGGCATGAGTGACTGAGCCAGGGCAGTGTTGGTGTTAAATTCCCTGGGCATGAGTGACTGAGCCAGGGCAGTGTTGGGTTACATTCCCAGAGAATGAGTGAGTGAGCCAGGGCAGTGTTGGGGTTACATTCCCCGGGCATGAGTGAGTGAGCCAGGGCAGTGTTGGGGTTACATTCCCAGGGCATGAGTGACTGAGCCAGGACAGTGTTGGGGTTACATTCCCTGGGCATGAGTGACTGAGCCAGGCAGTGTTGGGGTTACATTCCCTGGGCATGAGTGACTGAGCCAGGGCAGTGTTAGGGTTACATTCCCTGGGCATGAGTGACTGAGCCAGGGCAGTGTTGGGGTTATATTCCCTGGGCATGAGTGACTGAGCCAGGGCAGTGTTACATAGTTACATAGTAATTAAGGTTGAAAAAAGACTTTCAGTCTATCAAGTTCAACCTTTTAAGTTCTCCTCTGATCTGCAATGTGCGGATTAAATATTAATTCATTAGTTGTTAATTAATTATTAATCAATTATTTATTTTTTATTTTATTTATTTTTTAAATTATTAATTAATCCAGAGGAAGGCAAGCAGAAAAAAAATGAAATGAAACCTAGCTAATCAAAGGGGAAAAAAAAAATCCTTCCTGACACCAGATACTGGCGATCGGATTTCTCCCTGGATCAATACCCTCTCTCTAATTAACCAGGATAACCCTGAATTCCTTTTTAATTAGAAATAAATCCAGTCCCCTTTTAAAGTTATCTATCGAATCTGCTGTCACCACCTCCTCTGGTAGAGAATTCCACAGATTAACCACCCTTACTGTGAAGAACCCTTTTCTTTCTTTGAGGTGGAATCTTTTTACTTCTAACGTCAGGATGTCCTCTTGTCAGTTGAAAACCTCTTGGCACAAAAAGCTCCCTTGACAAATCTTTATACTGACCCTGGATGTATTTATATAAGATAATCATATCTTCTCTTGGACGCCTTTTTTCTAGAGAAAATAAGTTTAATTTGGTAAGTCTTTCTTCATAACTTAGTCCCTCCATTCCCCTTATTAGTTTTGTTGCCCTTCTCTGTACTTTTCCCAGCTCTAAAATATCCATTTTATAAAATGGTGCCCAAAATTGTCCTCCATGTTCCAAATGAGGGCGTACTAGGGATTTGTATAGTGGCAGAATTATATCTTCTTCCCTGGCTTCTATACCCTTCTTAATACATGCTAATATTTTATTTGCCTTTGCAGCTGCTGCTTGGCTTTGAGCACTGTTACCTAGGCGGTTGTCCACAAGCACTCCCAAATCACTATCGATATCTGATAACCCCTAGATTTGCTCCATTAAGATTATACATTGCATGGCTATTTTTCCTTCCCAGATGCATAACTTTACAAGTATTCATATTAAATCTCCTCCGCCATTTAAATGCCCTTTCCTCAATTTTTTGTAAATCCCTTTGGAGAGAAAGCACATTATTATCTGGTTTAATTACCTTGCACAACTTTGTGTCATCAGCGAAAATTGAGACACTAATTTCCAGTCCCACCTCTAAGTCATTAATAAATATGTTAAAAAGGAGAGGATCTAATACTGAACCATGAGGAACCCCACTTACCAATTGGAGAGTATGTTCCATTTACAACAACCCTTTGCTTCCTGTCTTTTAGCCAGCTCTCAATCCATGAGCAGATGTTTACTGCAATTCCTGTATCTCTTAGTTTGCACAATAGTCTCCCATGTGGCACTGTATCAAAAGCCTTTGCAAAAGCCAAAAAGACTACATCCATTGAGTTGCCTTTATCCAGGTTCCTACTAACCTCCCTATAGAAACTAGATTTGTTTGACATGACCTATGCCTCATAAATCCATGTTGACTCCTATATTCTTGTATTTTATCCCTTATTAACCCTTCTAAAAGCTTCCCCACTACAGAAGTGAGGCTCACTGGTCTATAATTCCCCGGATTTGCTCTTGCTCCCTTTTTAAATATAGGTATCATGTCTGCTTTTCTCCAGTCATCTGGTAGAGAACCTGTGTTGAGTGAATCTTGAAAAATTAAATATAATGGTTTGGCTATTACAGAACCAAGTAAAATTAAGAGTTTTTGTTGGCCCCTTAAAATGTAGTTTTTTTAATTCACTCTCAAATGAGACTGTGTTGTGATTACTGTTTCCCAAAGGTTTCCCTATTCCATCATTTGATACTATATCAATATTATTTGTGATGACTAAATCTAAGATAGCTTCATTTCTAGTGGGTTCTTGTATAACCTGGGCTAGATAATGATCCCTGAGTGTACTCAAGAACTTGCTCCCCTTAGATGAACTTCTGGTCTCATTCATCCAGTTTTTTTCAGGGTAGTTAAAATCTCCCATTATTAGAACTTGCCCGTGCTTAGCTGCATTTCCAATCTGTAACAATAATTGTATTTCCTCACTTTCAGCTATATTTGGGGGTTTATAGCATACTCCTACTAATATTCTTTTGGAATTTGCTGCCCCCCTATTTAACTCTACCCACAAACATTCAACTTTATCACGAGGTCCACCATAAATATCTTCTCTGACTATAGGCTTAAATTCAGGCTTAACATACAGACAAACCCTCCTCCTTGTTTACCATTGCCTCTATCTTTCCTAAATAGGTTATCACCATCTAGATTAACAGTCCAGTCAATGCCTATTAAATCCCATTTTTCATTCATTGCTAATAATTCTAACTCTCCCATTTTCCTGGCACGCTTCTGGCATTAGCAAGCATACACCTTATGTTATGAGTCTGTAGTTCTGAAGTGTCTGCCACTGTACTTCAATTACTTAGTACTACCTCCCTATTGGCTATACTACCCCTCCCCCATCTTCTCCCCTATGAGTTGTTAATTCATCCCTTATACCCTCTACACTTTCTACCCCATTATATATATCTAGTCCCTCCCCCCCACCTACTAGTTTAAAAACTCCTCCAGCCTTCCCCTAGCACAAAAGCTCCCTCATCATTAAGGTGCAATCCATGCCTGCTATTGAGATTGTACCCAAGTACGAAGTCAGCCCAGTGCTCTAAAAACCCAAACCCCTCCTAAGTGCACCACATCTTTAGCCACGCATTAACCTCCCTAAGCTCCTTCTGCCTCCCTGGGCTAGCACGTGGCACTGGTAGTATCTCAGAAAATACTGACTTGGAGGTACTTGCCTTCAGCTTATTACCTAGTTCTATAAAATCATTCTTTAGGACACACCATCTTCCACTAACTTTGTGATTGGTACAAATATGTTCCAAGACCGCCAGTTCATTTCCAACCCCTCCCTATAATTTGTCTACCCAATCCACAACTTGACGAACCCGAGTACCTGGGAGACAGCAAACTGTTCGATTGCTGGGATCTGGGTGACAAATCACCCTGTCTACCTTCCTAATAATAGAGTCCCCTACCACCAAAACCTGTCTGTTGCTCTGCCTACTCTGCCCTCCCACTCCTCCAGTAGAACTATTCTCCCGGCTGTTAGAGGGAACAGCTCTATCTGGCATTGCCTTTCCTGAATGGACATCCCCAACAGTTTAACTTAATCTGTCAAATCTGTTGGTGTCTGCCAACTCCGAACTTGCCTGCCTCCTCCTGTTCCCCCCGATTCCCCTTGTAACTGTAACCCAGCTACCTCCCTGGACATCCTCACTAGCCCCAGCTTTACCCTCCATGCTAGGCCCAGCTAAACTGTGCTCATTGAGCACCAACTCCCTTTGCAGTGGAGCAATATCACTATGTGCTGCAATTCTCCTCTCCAGTTCTTCAATTTGAGCTTCCAGAGATGCAACATGGTCACACCTCTCACAGAGGTATGGACCCTGGATCATCTGTTCCAGTATTGCATACATGTGACAGGATGTACACTGAGTGAGGTTGCCACTGGACTGACTCATAATTATTATTATTGTCTACAAAAATTCAGTGGGAAAAATAAAGAATATAAAATAACATATTTGTATAAAGTTTGGGAAAAAATAAATATATATATATATATATATATATATATATATATCTTTTTTTATTCTTCCTCCCTTGCACTATAAATCTGCCCCCCTTTTTCTTTGAACTCCCTCCTTTTATTTAAACTCCTACACTTTTACAAGAATTGCACTTATACTAGAAATGTTCGCAAGCTCACAAGTTTGCCCCTTCTCCTGTTTATATTAACTTCTGCCTTCTCACCTGGGCACAATTAGTGCACTCTGCAATTTATCAGCCTTTACTTGCAAAGAAAAATCCATTTGTTGGCATTACATTCCCCGGGTTCAGCACCGCACACTCCAGCCGAACATACCTGTGTGTAAGGGAGGAGTGAAAGCTGCTGCTGCTGCTGCTAGAACACCCCTCACCGACACATAATTAGCAGAGCTTCCTATGTAATCTAGGCCTCTTTTATAGTAACTCTCAAGCAACCAGAAACTATATTTATCTGGCATCTATCAATCCCCATGGGTGCCGGATAACTGACAGTCTACTGTATATATATGCACAATCAGTCCTCTGTATATATATTATACACATAGGGCCCTATTAAATTCCAGCCTCGTAAATAAGAGGCTTCTACTTAAGCCCTACGTACTGCAAAGTTTCTCTAACTTACAATGCTATTAAATTAGCCCTGCTGCGAGCAACGTATGAGCTACGCAGCAGGGCCGTACGTATCTACACTGCGTAAATGTACATGAGGAGTGACAGCCTGCGAGATGATATCGCAGGCTCCCACTCCTCATCAATTGCTGCGGGGGTCCTAAAAGGGACCTCCGCGGCAGTCCCCCACATAAGCCCTGCCGTGGGGGTACTCCGAATACCCCCCCCGGCACCTAAAATTAACCCCCCCTCAATGCGGGGGTCCCCGTCGGGACCCCCGAAGTGTCCTCACATGAACACCTTGCTGCAGGGGTCCATAGGAACCCCGCAGCCCCCACACATTAACCCCTTGCAGCGGGGGTCCCCGATCTGCATAGATCAGGCCCTCCGCTGCATTTAAAACTTTTAAATTCCCCGCCGCGGCTCCTTAAAGGGACCGCGGCACACTATTACCCAATCCCGGCCGCGGCACTTAAAATTAACCCCCCTCTATGCTGGGGGTCCCCATCGGGACCCCCGAAGTGTCCCCACATAAACCCATTGCAGGGGGGGTCCCCGATCTGCATAGATCAGGCCCCCCGCTGCATTTAAAACTTTTAAATTCCCCGCCGCGGCTCCTTAAAGGGACCGCGGCACACTATTACCCAATCCCGGCCGCGGCACTTAAAATTAACCCCCCTCTATGCTGGGGGTCCCCATCGGGACCCCCGAAGTGTCCCCATATAAACCCCCTGCAGCGGGGGGCCCCGATCGGCACCGATCGTGACCCTGCTGCAATTCAATTTCAAATTTCCCGCCTCGCGGGTCCTCAAAGGACCGTAAAGGTCCTGAAAGGACTCGCACTAAAAATATTAACTCCAGGCAACTATAATTACCCCATTAACTCATGATGGTCAATCCAGACCACCATAAGGCCTAAATTAACCCATTAACTCATGATGGTCAATCCAGACCACCATAAGACCTAAATTAACCCATTAACTCATGATGGTCAATCCAGACCACCATAAGGCCTAAATTAACCCATTAACTCATGATGGTCAATACAGACCACCATTATTATTATTATTTATTATCCTTTATTTATAACGCGCCAACATATTCCGCAGCGCAATACAGGGGTTAGGTACAAGTATAAACAATACCCCACAATGAAAATAATGGAAGACCCTGTTACTGAGCTTTCAATCTGATATACACTGTGCTTTCCCTAAAGCACCTCACAAGATTAAAACTCGCAAACTTACATTCTAAAGGGTATGGGTGAGGTACAGGAGAGTGAGAGATGCATAGTGAGTGAAGAGGCTAAAGATGATATGCTTTTTTGAATAGATGTGTTTTTAAAGAGATTTTGAAGGATCTGAGGCAGGCAGATAGTCTGGTGGTGCGAGGTAAAGAGTTCCAAAGAATAGGGGCAGCACGTGAAAAGTCTTGAAGACGGGAGTGAGAGGAGGTGATGAGAGAGGAGAAGAGAAGAAGGTCATTAGCAGAGCGAAGAGGGCGGGTGGGAGTGTATTTTGGGATGAGAGCAGAGATGTAGGAGGGGGCACTATTGTGGAGGGCTTTATATGTTAGGGTCATGATTTTGAATTGTATTCTAGACGCTATGGGAAGCCAGTGGAGTGCCTGACAGAGAGGTGCTGCAGACACTGATCGTTTAGTATGGTAGATGAGTCTGGCGGATGCATTCAAAATGGATTGGAGTGGAGACAGACGGGTGATAGGAAGGCCAGCAAGGAGAGAGTTGCAATAATCGAGGCGAGATATGATGAGAGCGTGAATAAGAATTTTAGTTGTGTCTTGTGTGAGGTAGTGGCGTATTTTGGATATGTTTTTTAGGTGAAAGTGACAAGATTTTGTGAGTGATTGGATGTGGGGAATGAAAGACAGGGCAGGGTCTAGTAGGACCCCAAGACAGCGGGCCTGAGAGGTGGGAGTGATGATGGCGTTGTCAACAGTGAGAGATATTTGTGGAGTGAAAGCTGTAGTAGAGGGTGGAAAGATAAGGAGCTCTGTCTTAGACATGTTGAGTTTGAGTTGACGGGCAGACATCCAGGAGGATATGCTCGAGAGGCAATTGGCAACATGAGCTAGCAGAGAGGGGGATAGTTCAGGTGCAGAGATGTAGATTTGGGTGTCATCAGCATATAGATGATACTGAAATCCAAAAGATTGTATAAGGGCACCAAGGGAGGATGTGTAGATGGAGAAAAGGAGGGGGCCTAGGACTGAGCCTTGGGGTACACCGACAGTTAGAGGGCGAGGAGATGAAGAGGTGCCAGAGAAGGAGACACTAAATGTTCGATTTTCTAGATAAGATGTGAACCAAGAGAGAGCAGTGTCACGGATGCCAAGAGAGTGGAGAATTTGGACAAGAAGAGGATGATCAACTGTGTCAAAAGCAGCAGAGAGATCCATAAGGCTCTATTTAACCCATTAACTCATGATGGTCAATACAGACCACCATAAGGCCTAAATTAACCCATTAACTCATGATGGTCAATCCAGACCACCATAAGGCCTAAATTAACCCATTAACTCATGATGGTCAATACAGACCACCATAAGGCCTAAATTAACCCATTAACTCATGATGGTCAATCCAGACCACCATAAGGCCTAAATTAACCCATTAACTCATGATGGTCAATACAGACCACCATAAGGCTCTATTTAACCCATTAACTCATGGTGGTCAATACAGACCACCATAAGGCCTAAATTAACCCATTAACTCATGATGGTCAATCCAGACCACCATAAGGCCTAAATTTACCCATTAACTCATGATGGTCAATACAGACCACCATAAGGCTCTATTTAACCCATTAACTCATGGTGGTCAATACAGACCACCATAAGGCCTAAATTAACCCATTAACTCATGATGGTCAATCCAGACCACCATAAGACCTAAATTAACCCATTAACTCATGATGGTCAATCCAGACCACCATAAGGCCTAAATTAACCCATTAACTCATGATGGTCAATACAGACCACCATAAGGCTCTATTTAACCCATTAACTCATGATGGTCAATACAGACCACCATAAGGCCTAAATTAACCCATTAACTCATGATGGTCAATACAGACCACCATAAGGCTCTATTTAACCCATTAACTCATGATGGTCAATACAGACCACCATAAGGCCTAAATTAACCCATTAACTCATGATGGTCAATCCAGACCACCATAAGGCCTAAATTAACCCATTAACTCATGATGGTCAATACAGACCACCATAAGGCCTAAATTAACCCATTAACTCATGATGGTCAATCCAGACCACCATAAGGCCTAAATTAACCCATTAACTCATGATGGTCAATACAGACCACCATAAGGCTCTATTTAACCCATTAACTCATGGTGGTCAATACAGACCACCATAAGGCCTAAATTAACCCATTAACTCATGATGGTCAATCCAGACCACCATAAGACCTAAATTAACCCATTAACTCATGATGGTCAATCCAGACCACCATAAGGCCTAAATTAACCCATTAACTCATGATGGTCAATACAGACCACCATAAGGCTCTATTTAACCCATTAACTCATGATGGTCAATACAGACCACCATAAGGCTCTATTTAACCCATTAACTCATGGTGGTCAATACAGACCACCATAAGGCTCTATTTAACCCCATCAGTCCCATAAGGGTATATTATTACCATTATGGGCCTGTTACAACCCAACATTAACCACATAAGTGCCATGATGGTCCTCAAGGACCATCATGACACTAACTACAAACACTACACTATAACCCCCAATAAACCATTTAATCTAAACTAACCCCCCTCTACACTAATCTATTAACACTTACACTACCTACCTACACTACCTACCCCCTAATAAACCTCCCCAACACTCTAATTACAAAAAACAAAAAACCTACAGCACAGAAAACAAAAAACCTACAGTATAAAAAACAATAAAACCTACAGTACAAAAAACAAAAAAACCTACAGTACAGAAAAAAAAAAACAATTACAACCCCACCCCCCACTACAGAAAACAAAAAAATACATTACAACCCCACCCCCCACTACAGAAAATAAAAAAATTACACACCTGAAAAGGAAAGACAGATAAACACAATACAATACATACATATAATACATTACATACATTACATACAATACATGACATTACATATAATATATTACATATAATACATTACATACATTACATACAATACATGACATTACATATAATATATTACATATAATATATTACATATAATACATTACATACATTACATACAATACATGACATTACATATAATATATTACATATAATATATTACATATAATATATTACATATAATACATTACATACATTACATACAATACATGACATTACATACATTACATATAATATATTACATATAATATATTACATATAGTCCTAATCAAATACCCCCTATCTATCTAACATACAATCTATTTAATTTAAAATAAATCCTAACTATATCAAATACATCCCCCTATCTATCTAATATACAAAAAATCCTAACTACATACACAGACCCTTATTCTAAACTAAAATAAAATAATTACAGTCCTAACTACATACACAGACCCTAATTCTAAGCTAAAATCAATAAATTAAGACCACTTACCTTTAAGATGTTGCTTCAGATCACTAACCTATGGGTCAAACAAAAAATAAAAATTAGTACAAAACATTAAAATCAAATAAATAAACATTCTATACATTCTAAATATTCAACTCACCTTTACAGCATGTCCAGTCACTGTTTATCTCTTCCGGCGCGGCCCTGTTAAAAAAAAAACACAATACATGAATACATGAATACAATATATAAACAATAAATAAAATACACAAATAAACATCTAAATATACATTTAACTTACCTCCCCGCGATGTCCCCGGCCTTCTCTCCTTCAGCCCCGGCTGGGCCGCGGAACCATCCGCGCTCTAAAAAAAAACAAAAAAAAAAAAAACTAACGGAGGTCTGCACTGGCAGACCTCCCCGACGCTACTGAACCTCCCGGAGTCGTTTCCGGGAGGAAATTGGCATTGTCGGCTTGTGATTGGCTGAAATACACCATCAGTATATATACACATATTACACTATCAGAATATAATGTACATATCTCGCATCAGTATAAACACACATACAGTTGATATAAAAAGTCTACACACCCCTGTTAAAATGTCAAGTTTCTGTACTGTAAAAAATGAGGCAAAGATAAATAATTTCAGAACTTTTTCCACCTATAAACTGTACAACTCAATTGAAAAACAAACTGAAATCTTTTAGGTAGAGGAAAGAGTATGAGTCTATCAGCATGGCACATTTTGACTTGGCAAGATTTGCCCACTCTTCTTTGCTCTGTCAGATTGCGAGGGCATCTCCTGGGCACAGCCCTCTTCAGATCACCCCACAGATTTCCAATCGGATTCAGGTCTGGGCTCTGGCTGGGCCATTCCAAAACTTTAATCTTCTTCTGGTGAAGCCATTCCTTTGGTGATTTGGATGTATGCTTTGGGTCGTTGTCATGCTGAAAGATGAAGTTCCTCTTCATGTTCAGCTTTCTAGCAGAAGCCTGAAGGTGTTGTGCCAATATTGACTGGCATTTGGAACTGTTCATAATTCACTCTATCTTAACTAAAGCCCCAGTTCCAGCTGAAGAAAAACAGCCCCAAAGCATGATGCTGCCACCACCATGCTTCACTGTGGGTATGGTGTTCTTTTGGTGATGTGCAGTGCTGTTTTTGCACCAAACATATCTTTTGGAATTATGGCCAAAAAGTTCAACCTTGGTTTCATCAGACCATAACACCTTTTCCCACATGCTTTTGGGAGACTTCAGATGTGTTTTTGCAAAATGTAGCCTGGCTTGGATGTTTTTCTTCGTAAGAAAATGCTTTCGTCTTGCCACTCTACCCCATAGCCCAGACATATGAAGAATACGGGAGATTGTTGTCACATGTACCACACAGCCAGTACTTGCCAGATATTCCTGCAGCTCCTTTAATGTTGCTGTAGGCCTCTTGGTAGCCTCCCAGACCAGTTTTCTTCTCGTCTTTTCATCAATTTTGGAGGGAGCTCCGGTTCTTGTGCCATATTTTCTCCACTTGATGATGACTGTCTTCACTGTGTTCCATGGTATATCTAATGCCTTGGAAATTCTTTTGTACCCTTCTCCTGACTGATACCTTTTAACAATGAGATCCCTCTGATGCTTTGGAAGCTCTCTGTGGACCATGGCTATATAATGTGCATATCACACACACATATATCACACATATCAGTATATAAGGTACATATCACACACACATATATCACACATATCAGTATATAATGTCCATATCACACACATCAGTATATAATGTCCATATCACACATATCAGTATATAATGTCCATATCACACACATCAGTATATAATGTCCATATCACACATATCAGTATATAATGTCCATATCACACACATATCAGTATATAATGTCCATATCACACATATATTACACCATAGGTATGTAATGTCCATATCACACATATCAGTATATAATGTCCATATCACACACATCAGTATATAATGTCCATATCACACATATCAGTATATAATGTCCATATCACACATATCAGTATATAATGTCCATATCACACACATCAGTATATAATGTCCATATCACACATCAGTATATAATGTCCATATCACACATAACAGTATATAATGTCCATATCACACACATCAGTATATAATGTCCATATCACACATATATTACACCATAGGTATATAATGTCCATATCACACATATATCATACATCAGTATATAATGCACATATCACACATATATCACACATCAGTATATAATGTCCATATCACACACACATATATCACATATCAGTATATAATGTCCATATCACACACACATATATCACATATCAGTATATAATGTCCATATCACACACACATATATCACACATCAGTATATAATGTCCATATCACACATATCAGTATATAATGTCCATATCACACATATCAGTATATAATGTCCATATCACACACATCAGTATATAATGTCCATATCACACATCAGTATATAATGTCCATATCACACATAACAGTATATAATGTCCATATCACACACATCAGTATATAATGTCCATATCACACATATATTACACCATAGGTATATAATGTCCATATCACACATATATCATACATCAGTATATAATGCACATATCACACATATATCACACATCAGTATATAATGTCCATATCACACACACATATATCACATATCAGTATATAATGTCCATATCACACACACATATATCACACATCAGTATATAATGTCCATATCACACATATCAGTATATAATGTCCATATCACACATCAGTATATAATGTCCATATCACACATATCAGTATATAATGTCCATATCACACATATCAGTATATAATGTCCATATCACACATCAGTATATAATGTCCATATCACACACATCAGTATATAATGTCCATATCACACACATCAGTATATAATGTCCATATCACACATATCAGTATATAATGTACATATCACACATATATCAGTATATAATGTCCATATCACACATCAGTATATAATGTCCATATCACACATCAGTATATAATGTCCATATCACACACATATCAGTATATAATGTCCATATCACACATATATTACACCATAGGTATGTAATGTCCATATCACACATATCAGTATATAATGTCCATATCACACACATCAGTATATAATGTCCATATCACACACATCAGTATATAATGTCCATATCACACATATCAGTATATAATGTCCATATCACACATATCAGTATATAATGTACATATCACACATATATCAGTATATAATGTCCATATCACACATCAGTATATAATGTCCATATCACACATCAGTATATAATGTCCATATCACATATCAGTATATAATGTCCATATCACACATCAGTATATAATGTCCATATCACACATCAGTATATAATGTCCATATCACACATCAGTATATAATGTCCATATCACACATCAGTATATAATGTCCATATCACACATATCAGTATATAATGTCCATATCACATATCAGTATATAATGTCCATATCACACATCACATATTATAATTGTCCTGCTACGAGTCGTCGTCACGCTGTTTGCGTGGTCCGTACGAATAGCGGGCTTAGCGATGAGCGCCGCAGGCGCTCATCGCCCGGCGAGCCTCGCGAAGCGAGGCGAGCCGTTAACCCGTAGAACTTTAGCGGGCTCATCGCCCGGCGAGCCTCGCAAAGTGAGGCGAGCCGTTAAAACCGTTGCACTTTGGCAATGAGCGCCGCAGGCGCTCATTGCAGGCGAGCCTCGCGTAGCGAGGCGAGCCGTTAAAACGTAGTAAAAAAATACGGCCGCAAACCGCCTATCAGCACTTTGGCAATGAGCGCCGCAGGCGCTCATTGCAGGCGAGCCTCGCGTAGCGAGGCGAGCCGTTAAAACGTAGTAAAAAAATACGGCCGCAAACCGCCTATCATAAAAATTAAAATTAACAATAACTACACACACCACATACATAAAAACCTAACCGATAGCAAGAGGGAGCATCCACGACCTGCAGAAAGCGAGTTACACATTGATTTACCTTAAAATACAAAAATGTAAACACAAAAAAAAAAATAAGCGACAGAAAAAATGGCGGCCGAAAAAAAAGGCGTAGACACATTACGGATAATCCGTGACGGCGTATAAGACACATTACGACATCGCAAAAATCGGACGCAACCCGCGGACAAGAAAAAAGATAAAACACACTAAATACACAGAACACATAAATAAAAAAGTTACCGACAGCAAGAGGAAGCATCCTGGACCTCAAAACAAAAACTATCGCCTTCATTTAAAGCAAAATAAAAGAGTTTAGACACTTTAAAAAAAATAAGCGAGAGAAAAAATGGCGGCCGAACAAAACGAAAACGAGGCTACAGCACTATAGCCACGGAAAACACTTACGGAAAATCCGATAAGACGCACACCACACATTTCCGGATTAACACGGAGTTCCCGCCTTTGTCTCGCGTAGACTCCGATTTCCCGCCTTTGCCTCGCGCTGACTACGATTTCCCGCCTTTGCCTCGCGCCGACTACGATTTCCCGCCTTTGTCTCGCGCCAACTCCGATTTCCCGCCGAAAACAACACATTGGTCTCGAGCAACAGCGTATTTCCCGCCGAAAACAATGCATTTCCCTCGCGCACCCCGTATTTCCCGCCGAAAACAATGCATTTGGCTCGCGCAAAAAACCTATATATAGGGCACAATTGACACATTACTGACACCTTTTCCTGAGGTGATGACAGTGTGACTGGACATTTTCGGATGCTGGAAAATCGAAAGAGATTGATAGCTCTTCAGGATACTGATTCAGGAACATTGAATTACAAAAGGTACATTTTAAGAAGTATCATTAATTAATTACTATATTATTAGTTACTTAATAAGGACAATTATGTACATTAAATTAATAATTGGTTATGTATTGTGCATTAATTATTAATGTACATTACATTGAATTATTAATTAATAATGTACATTAAATTAATAATTAATTGATTATATATTGTGCTTAAATGTGTGAAACATTGTAAATAATATTCATAATGTATTTTATTTAATTAAGAATTAATAATCAATAAAATATAACCAATTAACTATTAAATTAATGTACATTATTTCATTAACAGAAATATAATATTGAGCTTAACTGTGTGAAACAATTGACAATACTATTGATAATGTACATTAAATAATTAATGAATTAAGCATTAATATAAAAGTGAGTTTGCGTTTAAGAATGTCCATAAAAAAGAAACACATTTATTCATGAATTAATAAATAATGTACATTAAATTTAATTATTAATTAATAATGTACATTCTATTACAAATTAATTGGTTATATATTGAACATTAATTAATTGTAGATTACATTACTAATTAATTGGATATTGTAATTACCTGTGTAAAAGAATTGTAAATAACGTTTATAATGTACTTTCTACAATTAATTAATTATTACTAAACAGTAATATCAAAAATGTTAGCGTTTAAGAATGTGCAGAAAACAAACACATTGATTCATTAATTAAGAATGTACATGATTTTAATAATTTAATTCTCAGATAGACTCATGTTTATGTTTTCAGTTTAAATTTAATTAATAATGTACATTAAATTAATAATTGCTTATATATTCTGCATTAATTAATAATGTACATTAAATATAATTATTAATTAATAATGTATATTACATTAGTAATTAATTCGTTAGATATTGTGCTTACCTGTGTGAAAGAATTAAAAATAACATTCATAATGCACTTTATTTAATGAATTAATTATTAATAATGAGTAATATCAAAAACAGTTTTGTATTAGATTATTATAGGAACATATTAAAGAATTTGCTTTCAGGTTTTTAAGGAATAAAAATATATGTCTCTTGATTGATGTTTATTTCATGATATGGGTGAAGTGAAATAATACAAAGATTGTAAAATTTAAATTACAGATTATTGATCAAGGAAAGTGAATAAACACACAGTGTGACGTTTGCAGCCTTTGAACAACATCAAGACCGTCTTTGCAGGTAAATATTTAATTTGGTCCTGACACATCAAAACAGCATATGTTAAAAAAAATTATGGAAAGTTGAATAGACAATACGAAGCAATACAAACATTTAACAAAACGAAGAAGCACTTGCCAAAAAAAAAAAAAAATTTATGCAGTGAAGTGAATCAAGAAGGATTTAAAATGAATTGAAAGATGAATAATTGATATAATAAATATATATGTCCAGTTATTACCAATTTAATATATGTCAATAAAATAATTTGAAAAATGGTTTCATTTATTTCATTGGAAACAAGGATAACGTTTATTCATCAACTTTAATGTAACAGTCCAAAAAGTAAAAAGACATATGTACACAAAAATAAGAAGAAAGACTAATTAATATTTATATTGACTATTACAGATTAAAAAATGGAAGATAATGGAGAAGACAAAATGGAACGCAAAAGAAGATTGGCAAGGGAAAGGAAGCAAAGGCGGAGAGATGCTCATACACCAGAAACTTCACAACTCTTGAGAGAAGAAGATCAACAGAGACTTTTAAATAAAAGAAAGATTGCTAAGAAAGCCAAAAGTGAGTCTGTTGGGCCTTGCAAAAAAAGGAAAAGTAAAAAAAAACATCTATGTGAACCAGTGTCTAATGATTCTATTGTGCAGAATGACTTAAATGTAGACACACATGACAACAATGTACATATAGAAAGTGGGTTTGATATATATGTGGAAAAAATGCATGACAATGTGTTCAATACTGCAGTACATGTAGATACTCATTATTGTGGGTTACTTAATGTGCTTTGTCAGTTTTGTGGGGCCTATCATTTCATAAAGGAAAGACCTACTGATGGAAATTTCATTAGTTGCTGTCAGAAAGGAAAGGTGAAACTTCCACTAAGACATCCATTTCCATATTATTTAGAATGTATTATGAGTGATCCAACATTTCAAAATTATAATAATTTCAAACAAAACATCAGGTCTTATAACAGTGCAATTTCATTTGCTTCAATGGGTGCAACTTTAGCAGAAAATGTACCAGGACATGGTCCTTATTGTTTTAAAATTCAAGGTCAAATATACCACCGAACTTCACATTTACACCCACAAGAAGGAGAGCCAAGGAAATTTGCACAGTTGTATGTCTTGGATACGATGGAAGCTGTGGAACAAAGAATGACACTACCAGAAAATAGACAGTGTTTGCGCATAGTCTTTGAACAGCTGGATAAAATTATGCAAAACAACCCATATAGTAAAGCATACAAACAATTAGCACAGCTGGAAAAAGAACAACAGGAACATGCTGAAAGACATCTATTGCCTATACCAAGAGTAAATATGGTGTTAAAAAGAGATCGCAACACTGATCAAAGAAGATATAATTTACCGACAGTAAATGAGGTTGCTATGGTGTTTAAAAAATGAGGATGGTGAACCACCTTTTCAGCGTGATATTAGAATATATCCACGCAATGAAGAACAACCATTTATCAACATCAATATATTAAGTTGTAATTTAGATCCAATGACATATCCCATTTTCTTTCCAAATGGTGAACCTGGATGGGAACCAAAATTTAAATTGGAAACTTATCCCAATACTAAACTTCGCATTAGATCTAATGTTTCAATGCTGGAATATAAAGTTGCACAAACTGCTATCCGTGACTGCTTTAATCCAATTTTACATGGAGGCAAACTCACTCAACAATGGATTATTGATTCATATCTACAAGTTGAAGCCAATAATTTAAATTTCATTAAATTTCAACAAAAAAAATTACGAGTTGAACAGTATTGTGGATTAATGGATTATGTGGCTGAAATAGCTGCAAACAGAGACATTCCAGCTGGAAGAGCAATTATTTTGCCATCAACTTTCCAAGGATCTCCTCGCAATATGCGAGAAAGGTATAATGATGCCATGGCTATTGTCACAAAATTTGGAAAACCAGATTTATTTATTACATTCACGTGTAATCCCCAATGGCCAGAGATCAAGGAAAATTTGTATTTGGGACAAACTACATCTGACCGACCAGATTTAGTGGCAAGAGTATTTAAAATCAAACTGAATTCATTAATACATGATATCACTAAAGCAAAATTATTTGGACAATGTATGGCATTTGTTTACACTATTGAATTTCAAAAGAGAGGACTGCCACATGCTCACATACTTTTAATACTGCAGGAAAAAGATAAGTTGAAAACTGCAGAGAGAGTGGATTCAGTCATTTCTGCCGAATTGCCAGACCAAGAAAAATATACAAAACTTTGGGAGATTGTTACACATAGAATGATTCATGGCCCATGTGGAGAGATGAATCCTAATTCACCATGTATGGAAAATAAAAAATGTACAAAAGAATTCCCAAAACAATTTCAAATGCAAACTTATGCTAATTGTGATGGATATCCTTTGTATAAAAGAACACAAGGAGAAACAGCTATTATCCGGGGCCAAAAGGTTGATAATAGATTTGTTGTTCCATACAATCCACATTTGCTCATCAAGTACAATGCACACATCAATGTAGAAGCTTGCACTTCGATTAAATCAATTAAGTATGTGTATAAATATATATACAAAGGATATGACGCAGCTACTGTTGTTGTACAAGGTGCTGTAAATGAAAACGAAAATCCAATTGTACACGATGAACTATCAAATTATTTAGATGCTCGCTATGTTAGTGCTCCTGAAGCAATGTGGCGCCTTTTGAAATTTGAGATGCATGATCGGTCACATGCTATCTATCGCTTAGCTGTACATTTGCCTCAAAGTCAGATGGTTTGCTTTACTCAAGGAAATGAAAGACTTGCATTATGTCAAAGTGAAGACAGAGATACCACACTTATAGCATGGTTTAAATTAAACTGTCAGGATACGCAGGCCAGACAATTTTTATACATAGAGATACCATATTACTATGTATTTGTAAATGGTCAATGGAAAGAACGAAGAAGAGATGCACAAAAAATTATACCACGCATTTATACCGTCAGTCCAAGGGATATTGAACGTTTCAGCTTAAGATTACTTCTGCTACATGTTCCTGGTGCACAGAGTTTTGAGCATTTACGTACAGTCAATGACATCGTTTATGATACATTCCTATTAGCTGCAAGACAGCAAAATTTCATAGCTGATGATACAGAATGGGAGAGGTGTCTGGAAGAAGCAGCGCTATGTCAAATGCCAAAGCAAATGAGACAACAATTTGCATTCATATGCATATTTTGCAATGTACCTGATGCTTTCACTTTGTGGGAAACATTTAAATTAAACATGTCAGAAGACTTCTTGAAACGTTACAGAGAACCAATCGCTCTGTTAAAAACATTGTTGGAAATTCAAGAAATATTGTTTGCTCATGGATTAAATTGTTCAAGTTTTAATTTACCGGATCCAGGACTTATAGATGACATTAATTTTGATGATTATGACACTGAGCTACAAAAACAAAAAACACAAGAAAAACTGGCAACATTAAATACTAAACAGTTAGAAGCATTTCAGGCCATCACAAATGCTACAGATGATGAAATGGTCAAAGACCGGTATTTCTATCTAGACGGCCCAGGTGGATCTGGAAAAAACTTATCTTTACAATTGTTTGATGAGTTATATTCGATCACACAGTCAGATAGCTATGCCATTTGCAACAACTGGAATTGCTGCACTTTTGTTAGATGGTGGTAGAACTGTTCATAGTGGATTTAAGCTGCCAGTTCCCATTTTGGAAACATCAGTGTCAGATATTCGACTCAATTCTATACAAGCAAAAAAATTTAAACTAACGAAACTAATTATCATAGATGAGGCAACAATGATGTCATGTCACGCACTGCAATGTATTGACAGATTCTTAAAAGAAGTGATGGATAATAAGTTGCCATTTGGTGGAAAGGTGATGCTGTTAGGAGGAGATTTTCGGCAAACATTACCTGTTGTGCCACACGGAAATAGAACAGAGATCATTGAAACATGTATCAAGACCAGTAAACTGTGGCAAATATTTACACATCTTAAATTAGAATTAAATATGAGATCTGAAGGCCAAAATGAATTCAATGATTGGCTTATTAAAATCGGAGAAGGAAAACATCCAGAAATACAGCATTTACCAAATGATACTATTGAAATTCCATCAGAAATGGTTTGCAACGAATCACTGATATCAGCCATATTTCTAAACACTCTTAATAACGAGGATTACTCAGACATTGCAAACAAAGTGATATTAACATCAAAAAATATCGATGCCTTGAATGTAAATAATGAAATTTTAAAATACATCAATGCACCACAGAAGAATTATTACAGTGCAGATTCAGTTCTGGCTGATGATAAAGAGAGTGAATCGAATTTTAGTATCGAATTTATTAATTCCTTAACACCATCTGGAATGCCACCACATATTTTACAATTGAAAAAAGGTGCAATTGTCATGTTATTGCGAAATATGAATCCAAAAAAAGGACTTTGTAATGGCACCAGATTAATTGTGCATGAGTTAAAAGATCATTTTATACATGCAGAAATTATAACTGGGACCCATAGAGGTGACCGAGTTTTTATACCAAGAATTGATTTAGCTCCAAGCGAGAGTGGTTTGCCTTTTGTCCTTCAAAGGAGACAGTTTCCAGTTATCATGGCATTTGCCATGACCATCAATAAATCACAAGGCCAAACTTTTAAGTCTGTTGGGATTTTTTTAAAGGAACCAGTTTTTTGCACATGGACAACTCTATGTTGCTTTTTCAAGGTGCACCAATCCAAAACGAAATTAAAGTGACTGTTGACGAAAATGAAAGTCAGGGTCATTTATTAGACGATGGATGCGTTTACACAAAAAACATTGTGTACTATGAGGTGTTGTAAACATAGAGTAGAGTAGTTTCATTTCTATGACAACATTTTAAGGTACTCAATATTATTGCACAAAAACAACATTTCAAGAACAAACTATATACAATGGACAAAAAAATCCATAGAGAACAGTGGTTTGACTTCCAGTACAAAAATGTAAGTACTCTGGGACTCTTTAAATAGGGGACCACTATTTCACTTTGGAAACGCTATGTGATATTTGCATAAAAGACAAACAGAAAATAAAAAAAAAACTTAAACATCCTTAAACATATTGAAATGGGTTACAAGTTTCATGTTCATATGATTGGTCCCACAAAAAAAAAAGTTTAAAAACTGTTTTGTTAAAGAGATATGTTATAGGCAAACATGTATTGTTACTATGTAGTTGAATCATTTCATAAGATTTGGGAAAGTATTGATTCAGGGAGTAATCCGATCGCCAGTTAATGGGGTCAGGAAGGAATTAATTTTTTCCCTCTAAGATACAATTGCAAAAGTTTGAATGGGGGTTTTTATTGTTTGCCTTCCTCTGAATTCAATGCTAATTTAGTTTAACGAGAGTTTAACAAAAATGTTACAAATAAAAAAAAAAAAATTATTTGTAAAAAAATGTACTTACTCTAAGTTAATATAGTCTGCAGTTACTAAGTGATAAATATCTATTTAAAAGTGTTAGTATTGTTAAAAGAAGGTTGAAAGATTGTATAATATACAAGTTGCCTGTTACAAAATTTCATGTTACACTTTACAATATGTATGCATTAAAAAGTACAATATGTATGCATTAAAAGTAAGATATTATTATATTGTTTTTTAAAAAAAAAAATGATTATGAAATATAAGTTGAAACTTACAAAAAATTAAAAGTTAAAAAAAGAAATGTGTATTTCTTTTTAGAAACAAAAAAGGGACAAATGTAGTAGACTCATTTTGTGTTGCAAATAAATTTCACAACATTTACATTTTATTGACCGTCATTTTTTGACGGGCAAGTCGCTAGTTTAATATAATGTCAGATCCAATATATATAGTATAGGAGATTTTATTCATTTATTTCATACCTTGTCGTCTGAAGGGTTTATGAGATCCCAAAAGCTTGCATTTACATCCCTCTTAGTTAGACATTAACAGCCTTATTAAATTGCGATTCAGTCAATTGAATAGGGCTCTATATTATTAATATCCTTTATTTATAAAGCGCCAACATATTCCGTAGCGCTGTACATAAGATAAGTTCAAGACAAAGATACATACAAATTAACACATAGTAAAACAAGGAGGGCCCTGTCTTTGAGTTTGGAATCCAGTGTCCATGGTGCTTTCCCTAAAACACCTTGTGGGATTGAAACTCGCAGACTTACATCCTAAAGGTATTGTGTGAGGAAAAGGAGGGAGAGAGATTTGAGAGTGTGTTAGGGTGAGAGGTGATACGCTTCTTTAAAGAGATGTGTTTTTAGAGATGATTTGAATGATTTGAGGTTGGAGGATAGTCTGGTGGAGCGAGGCAAGGAGTTCCAGAGAATAGGGCAGCACGAGAAAAGTCCTGAAGGCGAGAATGAGAAGAGGTGACAAGAGTTGTGGAAAGAAGAAGGTCATTAGCAGAGCGAAGAGGGCGTGTGGGGGAGTATTTGGAGATGAGACCAGAAAGGTATGGGGGAGTGCACTTGTTGAGGGCTTTGAAAGTAAGGGTCAGGATTTAAAATTTTATTCTGGAGGCTATGGGAAGCCAGCGGAGAGATTGACAGAGAGGTGATGCCGACACTGAACGTTGTGTACGGAAGACGAGTCTAGCAGAGGCATTCATAATGGATTGAAGTGGAGATAGTCGGGTGGTGGGGAGGCCAGCAAGAAGCGAGTTGCAGTAGTCCAGTCGAGAGATGAGAGAGTGTATAAGGATTTTAGTTGTGTCCTGTGTAAGAAAGTGGCGAATTCTGGAGATGTTTTTAGATGGAGAAGACAAGATTTAGTTAGTGATTGTATGTGAGGGATGAAGGACAGGGCGGGGTCCAAAAGAACCCCAAGACAACGGGCTTGGGAGGAGGGGGTGATGATGTCATTGTTGACAGTAAGAGAGATGTGAGGAATTGAAACTGTGGAGAGGGAGGGAAGATTAGGAGTTCAGTTTTAGACATGTTGAGTTTGAGATGGGGTGTGGACATCCAAGAGGATATACTAGAGAGGCAGTTGGAGACATGTGTTAGAAGAGAGGGGGATAGATCTGGTGCTGAGAGGTAGATTTGGGTGTCATCTGCGTAGAGATGATATTGCAGCCCAAAAGAGTTTATAAGGGTACCAAGTGAGGAAGTGTAGATGGAGAAGAGGAGCGGGCCTAGTACAGATCCTTGTGGTACGCCAACAGACAGGGGGTAGGTAGAAGAAGAGGTGTCAGAGAAGGAGATACTGAATGATCGATTTTGTAGGTATGATGAGAACCACGAGAGAGCAGTGTCTCGAATACCGAGGGAGGAGAGGATATGGAGTAGAAGTGGATGGTCAACAGTGTCAAAGGCAGCAGAGAGATCTAGAAGAAGGAGAATAGAAAAGTGACCTTTTGACTTGGCACTAAGCAGGTCATTGGTGACTTTAGTAAGAGCAGTCTCAGTGGAATGTTGGGGCCGAAAGCCGGATTGGAAGGTGTCAAGAAAGGAGTTAGAGGAGATAAAGCTGGTAAGGCGGGTATAGACGAGCCGCTCAAGCAGTTTGGAAGCCAAAGGAAGTAGAGAAATAGGGCGGTAGTTAGAAGCAATGTCAGAGTCAGATGAGAACTTTTTGAGGATGGGTGTAATTGTGGCGTGTTTTAGACAAGATGGAAACTTGCCGGTAGTTAGGGAAAGGTTGAAAATGTGTGTGAGAGCTGGGATTAGTGTGGTAGAGAGGGGAGTTTTGAGCTGAGATGGAATATAAAAGCACAGAGCATATTTTTTACAGAAATTTTTAGTTAGTGAAGACCTTGCTTTTGGATAGAAGTTCACTAACTAAAAACAACTGTAAAATAAATATGTGCTTATTAGAGCCCTATTCAATTGGCTGAATCGCAATTCAATAAGGCTGTAAAAGTATTATATCCTAGGTATATTTAGCAAGAAGCCATGTCTAGTTTACCCTATAACACTTAGGATGGTCCCATGATTTTAGTAAGAAGTAATGTAAACGAAGTAGGAGTATGGAGAGACAATTCTAAAATGTAACTACATAGGTTAGATACATGGCTTAATAGAGTCAAAAAGTGCCAAATGATAAGGTTGTAACACAAGGAGTTTAAATAAAAAGAAAGCAATAATATATATAAACTCTATTTGGTAACCTTGTAATAGGGTGCCCTGTGTGATGTGCCCACTCATCATGTGGTCCCAAATGAATGTGAGATCACTAGTCACCAGGGCAGGAATTGTCTGTGAGACTGCAGTTGTACTGAAGACTGTGATTTCAAGTACCATTACAAAGGAGAAACATTGTATAGCACTTCAATTTGACTCCATGCATAAGAATAATATACTTTGATATATTCAAGGTTAACAGAAAATAATTTCCGATGCAATTTTTCATCATACAGGAAAAGTACATTTACTATGGGATCACAACCTGATATTACAGAAGTTATTCAAATGAAATTAAAATCTAGGCAGTAAGTTATACCATTTGCAATTTTGTCCAGATCCAAAAAATTTAATCTGATTTCTCTCTGAATAAGTGCTTATCTTCATCTAGATTAAAATATATAAAAATATATACATTGAAGGTCACAAGAAATATATTGCAGCTAAAGTGATGATTTGTCTTTCAGCCTCATTATCTACTGTAACTGTGTAAGTTAGTGTGTCAGGACACAATATACTTCTAAATTGCTGAGGCTTAAATACTGCAGCGTTGGAGAGAAATATGTAACCACTGCTTGATTATTTTATATTATTATGCAAAAAGGATTATGATAGTCTTGCTAAAACAGGAAATACTTTATTTCCATAATCAAAGATAGAAGAGAAGATTTACTGAGCTATAGTGATTGACTTCAAGGCATAAGTCACTATTCATTGCAGACCTTCAAAGTATTCACTAAACTCTGTTTTGATGCCTCTACAGGACCCTGGATTGAACCCTGATATATTGGTGGAAGTTGTGTGTGTGAGGGCTTTTTACATTCATGGAGAGTTGGGGTTGCACTGAATGATGCAAGGCGTCTGCTTTTGAGCCAGTAAGGGGAAAGGGTGTGGTGTCAATTTTGCCCTTTTACCTAAAAAAATGTCTCTGGACTTCTATCTGTTACTTAATCATCGCACCCCTCCTTCCACTGATAACTAACACACACACCGAGAATTTAGCTCTTAGGATGTGATGTATCAAAATTGATTCCTCTACTCACTAACTTAGTTTCCAAATATTCCATTTTTTCCAGAAAATATTTATGCCCATGTCTGTTTTCTTGAACTACAGTGCTTATTGCAGAGAATGTTGTATATAAGTAGTAGCCATAATCATCACGACTGTATTCACTAAATAATTCATCTGCTCTCCCTCCGCCCAATGCAATGCAGCTATGTAAGATTGCAACTTCAAGCTTTGCAAGGCCCCTATTACTATAAATTTAACTATCATATAATAGTTGTCAAACTACGAATCGTCGTCATGCTTTGCGAGCTCACTAAGCGAACTCGCAAGAACTGCGTCCCCCGGAAAGCGACGGACGCAGTATGGTCTGCAAATGGGGACCTCTCGAAGCGAGGGGCCGCATTTGCGGAAGGTGGAGGCTCAACGTCGGCTCATTGCAGGCCGCAAATGCAGACCCTTTGGCAGCGAGGGGCCGCATTTGCGGAGGTGGAATCTCAACGGCGCCTTACAAGCAGTTACAAACACACACACAAGTGCAATTTTTTTTTAACACACAATCAAAATACGAACCGCGGGTGTAAGAACGCAACATTTACGGACTTAGCCCAAAAAAATACGCGGGACTTAGAAAAAAAACATTACGAACTCGCAAAATTACGCCCTAAACAGCCGAACCGTGCGTACTTGAAAACATTAAAAACACAATAAATACACAAAAAAACATAAACAGCTTGCCCACAACTAGGGGGGCACCCAGGACATCTGCAAGAGAAGTTACACCTCAATTTAAGTCCAAATTCTCAAGTCTAGACAAACGAAAATCCCCTAAGCGAGAGAAAATGGCGAAAAAAACGAAAACGAGCCAAAAGCCCCAAAGCCTCAAAACAACACCAAGCACAGACGGATTTTCAAAAAAGCTGTACGAAGTAAAGATACACTTTTAGCAAGGACGCTAAATCATCCACACCGCGTACCACATACACCTTCGCTGCCATTTTGCAACACTAACTTACACAATGCGGAGGTACACAGCTACACTAAGGCTTCCCCTCGCATAACAGACTATTTACACTACACACTGCACACATTGCTGACACTTACACCTCAGCTCCACAAGAGTACAAACCTACATTGTATGCTGCAGAACATCAAAACAGATTGTCAGCTCTTCAGCACAATGCTTCCTGCATATATTACTTACAAATATGTAAACTATATTAATTTATTAATTTATTAATTATTTCATTGCATACAAAAATACATATACAGAAAAAAAATTAATAAAACCGTATCGCTATAAACACAAAAGATATTCACTGCGCCTCACAACGAGCGCCAACGCTGCTCATAGCACACAAACTACACCAGGGGACAGCCTTGCAATAAGCAAAAAGCAGATCAGCACCGACCTTACAATCACAGCAAAAGCGCCTCTAATAAAAAAAAAAAAAAAAACATCCAACAGCCTTGCAATGAGCCCGAAGGTCCTCAGGGTAAAAAATGGTTTACATTATGTCTCAAACAGCAGTCCCTGGCTTACAATGTCATGTCCGTCATTTTTTGATGGGCAATTCGCTAGTATAAACATATTCCCTGTGACATGCAAAAAGTTAAGACTGTTAATTAGAAAATTACATTTTAATAGAAGTTACAATGTAAAAATAGTTTTACCATCTGGATTTTATTAAAAGAGAAATGATTCTGCATATAAAAATTATAATTCAATTGTATAAATATATATATTAATAATATTTGTGTATTTTGTGGTGATTATCTGGATCTACTATATCAGTGAAATGTATTTTAATTATGGAGTGCACAATCATAATTACTGTTCATCCAATCACAGCTATGATGTCTCAAGTGGAATTACAATACTTAGATGCGATGTAAAAAGTGGGTGGACATTTAGTGAGAGTGAAATGAAGCACCTCCTAGAATAATGTATTCTGTTTTTAATAAAATCCCCCAATAAAAAGTTCAAATTGACTTTTCTACCAATTTCGTTATGGCCATTTAAGATGCAAACATAAAATGGTATTTTAATGTGATAAAGCAATTTCCATGTCCCCTTGCCTACTGAAAAAAGGTTTTGATATTTCAGATATTTCAACTTTTCATTATATGTGAAAATATTCTTAGTAAATTGTGTCACGCTGGAGTAAAAAATAACACTTGCGAAAACACAAGATTAAGACAGATTATCTATTTTCTCAGCTTGATTTTTATATAACTCACAATATGGGTCAGTTTCTAGCAACGTTTATTTCTCATACAATGGCATTAAAATCAGCAGGCATTATTAACAAAGACTTTCCAGAGACTGTTAAAATATGTATAGAATTCATATCTGATTGCGCCTTTTCTTTCTTTGGATACAAATGATCTATGATTCTATTCCCTTCATACCGCAGAAAATGCCAATTGTCCATGTTTTGTGCATATTTCAGTTGCCATAAGAAATATACTAACCGTAATGCAACATAAAGAAATGGCTGCACCAGTGGTAAAAACAAGTGATGCAAGGTTTGCAAAGCACACAGTGGCTGTAACTCCACAATATTTTGTTTGGAAATAACCTGAACAACACTAAACAAATATTTTAATGAAGGTAAAGATTACTTTTACATGAAACGCAGCTTAAAGTGACAGAACAGAAGATCTAGGTATAGTATAATGTCAAACTATAGGTAATACCAAATACTTTATCAATTGCATATTATTAAAAAAAATAGCTCCTAGAGTAACCTAACATTGATATTTATAATATTCTACTACACCCACAAACCAAGATATTAATCTTTTGTTAATAAGACATCATTGCCTTATCAATGACTTAATTGATCCCTGAGGTATTAATGTCTATGAAGTTGCACAGAAAAAGGCATGCTCAGACTCAGGTAATAATGAGAGGAATAAGTCATACCTCAACAGAAGAGGAGGTGTGAATGTAATATTAAGTCAAACATCCCTCAATGGGTTAGAACACATTATATAGCTCAATTCTGTGTACAGGAAATATATTTTTGAAATCTTTTAAATCTTAACATATATGACTATTCACTATAAAAATGCTTAATTATCCTTTGCAATGCTGATGTTGACTACTCGTCATCCTTTACTTCTACTTATGGAATAAAAGAGACAATAATAAACACAGGACTAGTCATATAACAGAATAAAAAGTATGTAATCAGGTAACTATATACATTAGAAACTTGTTGTGGTACATTTTGTAGTTTTATCAAAGAATGAAATAAAGCAATTTGTCAATGTGCAATCAAATATTTGGTACAAAATCTAAAATTTTAAAGCATTTTTCTTAAATTAGAGAATAGGGTGCCTTGTATATTTTTTGTTGTGCAGAGGGCTTATTCAGTGTATAGAATGACTCCTTTTATCAGTAAATGATCTGAATCATATGCAATGATTACATGTGAGCTTAATCTCTGGATTTATATGGAAGGTCCCACTTTCTGATGGGTAATGAGTAGTATATGATCACTTTGAATGCGTGTGTATCAGAAGTGTTGTTTATGTAAGCCCTCTTCTCTTAACAACCATATAGTATTTTGTTTTGTACAAAATAGTATTTTATTTTGCATAAAATGTTAAAGTGTGATACAATATCCATTTGTTAATTAAGAGCATGTGTAAATCAATTATACTACACTGTGATTTGATTAAAAAACAAACAACTGAGTAACTCACAGGTGCTACAGCATATAATACAAAGTATAAATGAACACACAAGGAGTGAGAGGCAAAAACTTTGAACAGGTTATGGCACTCATATGGGAGTCCATTACTGCTTTAGACCCTCATTAAGTTGAATATGGCTATATCACCTGTAGAAATATTTCTGCAGAGGCGCAGATGGATAGATGAGGTCAATGAAGCAATGAACATGAACTTGATGGAGCTCAGAGGGACATTGACTGACAGATGTACCTGGTGCGCTGTGGTCCATAATGTATGAGACACAACAGAACGACTAAGCAACGACATTTCAAATCATTTTTAAAATGTTCATTACTGGTTATGTTAAAATTTTGCTATCACATATATAGTTGTGAGCAATAGGTTGTTGTGAGCAATACTAAGGGGTTCCTGCCAGGCGAGAACTTGCGATGAGCGCCAGAGGCACTCATCGTGAGGCCCCCCAACCTCGTATCACACCCATTGTCTCCTCCCTCCTTCCCCTCAACTCCTCCTCCCTCCTCATCCCTTTCCCCCTCTCAGATTAAGGATGAGGGGAAGGAGGAGGAGGATGAGGGGAAGGAGGAGGAGACAATGGGGATGATGCAAGCCCTGGGGCTCCTGCTGCTGTCCATCACATCTTCTGTGTTGGGACCCGGCATATGCTAATGACGTGACGTCACATGCGCATGCCATAAGACGTGATGGACAGCAGCAGTAGCCCCAGGAGACACAGAGGGAGTAGAGGGGGGGAAGAGACACAGGAGAGGGAGAGACGGGCAAACAGACACAGAGGGAGTAGAGGGGGGGGGGGGAGACACAGGAGAGGGAGAGGGGGGAACAGACACAGGGGAGGGAGGGGGGAAACAGACACAGTGGAGGGAGGGGGAAGAGACACAGTGTAGGGAGGGGGAATGGAGACACAAGGTAGGGAGAAGAGGAGGGAAAGGAGACACAAGGTAGGGAGAAGAGGATGGAAAGCAGACACAAGGGAGGAAGTAGACGGGGGAGAGCCTTGCCGTCAGCACATTAGGTGGCAAACAGTATTGCCAGCATTACAATTTTATTGCCGCCATTTTTGACGGGCAAGTCGCTAGTACTTATATAAAAGTTCTAACTTGTGAACGAATAAATAATTTATATTTTTTGTAAATACACAGCCCATAGTGGTATGTTCATAATATTGAATTTTTTTGTAAAAATTTCAACCAAGTAAGTAAATAGGAGATTTTCAGTGAGCTTTCACATACCTGTATAAATATCTTATGGAACAGATGTGCTGGAATATTTGAGTATTCATGTGTAGTTGTATTAATCCTTTTTTAATCATTATGAATGCATGCTTTGGCTTATTGTATTAAATATTTTTGTTTAGTTTTCTTCACAGCTCTTAGTGTCTTCTATCTTGAATTAGGTTATTCTCAACATAGACACTGGATGTGAACTTTTTATTTTCCTCTAAGGAACTTATTTACCATAAGGCCACTTGGATCGGAATCATATCCTCATTTATCTCGTCTATCTTTGAGGGATAAGTCTCACTACACATTACTGTGTAGTTATAAACGTGAGATGCTTTTTGGTTTAATAAGATATAAATAATACGATTGGATATACATGGAAATAAATTATAATTCACAAGTGAAATTTATTTAAGATATATTATTCCTAGTCATTATTTTAAGTGTGGCCAGTGTTTACAGAATTTGCCAATTATAATTAGTCATGTATGCTCTATGTCAATGGCTGTATGTTTAATGTCGCGATAACTCATGATAAGCAGTATAAGGCTAATTTTTAAAGAGGAAAATGCCTTTAGTAAGTCACACAATGACCTGACTTGCTGGATAGCAAGTTAATGTGGGATATCACACCGGTATATATCTGCGAACCTTTACTAAATGTCCCCCTCTGTATTATTAATAGTTCATACAGTCTGCAGTTCAGGTACTGTATGTCACAACCCACAGTTCATTGGGGTTGAAAATGTTGCAAGATCGATCCTACCCGCACATTGTCTCGGCTCAAAATCCCTCTCACAGGATGATTACCAGGATTCAAAGGCAAGTTGCCAGTTTTCAGGCTAAGCTGCAGATTATCAGCACACTAAATGAAACACATCGTGGGAATGTGCTCCAAACAGAACATAATCTTATTTTTCAGTTTTTACCCACACCATTTGGTACTTTTAAATGCTAAGAACTTCCACCATGGGCACGTCGCCAGACTGTCTATCTCCCTGTCTAGGTGTCAATGAATCTATGCCTCAAGTGACAGATCCCTTGAGTCAGTGTTTGGGCACAGCAGGGGTTTGCCAGAGTATTGTAAAGGCTGGAGACAGAGTGTCTGGGTGATGGGCCAGGGTCTAACCTGAGTGGGAAACCATGGACAGGCTTAGGTCTTAGGTAGAGGCTCACCCTCTAATCGGGGAACCTGATGGAAGGCAGTGTGCTAGTTAATGAGCACAGTGTGCACTGTAAGCAGGAAGGGGGTATTCCTAGTACCAGGGAGGATCAAGGTTGTATGTAACCAACCATTCTCAAGCCGATTTCCTCTTGAGTAGAAATATCAGGGAGGTGTCTGCTAGGAGAGTTGAGGTGGGCTCCTGGGTGTATTCACTCTCAGGGACCGACCAGGACTTCCATAATATATCTACTTGGACTCCCTTTTAGATTATGTGGGGGATCAGGAACAATGGCTAAGGTCAAGTATATACCAATTAGTGGTTCACCATGAGACCACGAGAGAAGGGATATAATTTGCAAAGCACTAGACATCACTTGACCCTTGTCTATTGAAACAAAGTGTTTTAGTTGTTGAGTGACAACCATAGATAACCCTTCTTTTATGGCTTTATCAGAAGTCTATGGAGCCACTTTTACTGCTAACACAAGTTCGAATCCACCCAAGAACCTAGCCAGGCCCTGGGACTGGGAGCAAACTGGGTATCGCGGTTGGCTCCTGGAAGATATTATTGCTAACCCTTAAATGGATACTACACCCTGAAACACATGATACACATGAAATAACTGTCAAAAAATTCTAAAATTGACCCATAGCAATTAAGGTTTGCCTAAGCCTGTAGAAATGGGGTCTGGGGCAAATAACCAGAGGCTTCGGGAAACATTTGAAAATATATACATGTTAGCAGTTACATTTTTAAGCCTATACCCAGAATACAATGATTTAGTACTTTCTTAGAGATGTCCTTTTGGCCATTACAATGGCCTTAGTCCATATGGGCAATATGGTTAGAGTACATAGAGGTTTGGTTGCAGGCCCAGAGGCCCAATAGTTCTGGATGGTTGTGACACTGTAATAACTTTTAAATAATTTTTGGTGCTAAATTAGCACCTTTGTCAATTTACAGTGAAAGAACAATGAATGCTGAGTTTCTTTAAATCTGTAGAAGTGTAGCTTGTGTATACATAATTATATATAGAATAATATTATATTATATAATACACTCAATATAAGTATCCTCCTGTAAAAAAATAAACCATATGTTTCTTATTTTTGACAAAGTGTCAGTATGGTTAACCTTTAAACAAGCACATTGAACATAGTGTATGGTATCTTTTATTAAAGCAAATTATATGTTTTTGTCCATTTTGCATTACTTCAACAAATGTGTATTTTTTCTTCTTTAGTGTAATGAAAAAAACAAAACATTTACTGTATAGTAATAACTTGAGCATTTTTTCGTTATCATTCATACCATAAATTTCACTCACATATGCATGTTCCAGATGGCACTTCACATTGGATCAGGGAGATGCTTCACTCTTGTATTTATTTTCTCACTTTATACAGCAGCCTGCAAGACTCCTGAGACAGTAAACTTGTGTATATCAGCATATTTTTTTTTGTTGAGTTGGAACCATTTCATATGTGATTTTCCTGGAGCTGCAGAAGATTGTGATTGTGTTGTAATTAATTCTCATAATCCTGTCTCTTCCAATATGAATCTCAGCTGCTAATTTAGAGTGTTACTGTAACTAAGACAGGTGAGTTCAGTAAAACAACTTCTGTAAGTTTCCCTTGCAAATATCACAAAGTACAGTTCAAGGTAATTTTACTCAAGTAAGCAAAGTTAATCACTGGTATTTAGAAATAAATCATTTTAGAAAAAAATTAAAAATTAAAATATTTTTACCTTAGACTCCAATTTATCTCCAACCATTAACTGAATTAAACACATCATGTATTGAACTTAAATTAATGAATGTTCCAGATGAAGAGCAGTTAATTTTTCTTCACCAATGCCGTGTTTACATCAATTTTTGTTTTGTTTAGCAAAAGTATAAACCTAATATGTAAATCAATGATTCATTTAATTAAGGCTCAGTACTCACACTTTTTACAAACCAACTTATTAGTGTAAATGGTTATTGCTCAAACAGCAGTTGTAGTAAGCAATATCTGCTACTGCAAAATCTATTAAGCCCTAAATGAATTACTAAAATATATATATATTCACATTTTTGAGCACCCTCCTTAAAATGTAAAAAACATTGTGCAAAGAATAACATGTTATTGTTTCTAGTACAGAATGCAGTAGAGGTAATACTGTTTACACTAATAATGAAAATAATTTATTTTATCACTGTTTTTCTGATATTGCAAAAGTATTCACCCCCTTGACTTTTGACCTATTTTGTTACATTACAGCCTTTAGTTCAATGTTTTGTTAATTTGAATTTTATGTGAAGAATCAGAACACAATAGTCTAAGTTGGTGAAGTGAAATTAGAAAAATATATACATAAAACTATTTTTTAAAAATAGAAAACAGAAAATTGGCATGTGCGTATGTATTCATCCCCTTTGTTATGAAGCACATAAAAAGCTCTGGTGCAGCCAATTACTTTCAGGAGTCACATAATTAGTGAAATGATGTCCACCTGTGTGCAATCTAAGTGTCACATGATCTGTCATTACATATACACACCTTTTTTTAAAGGTCCCAGAGGCTCCAACACCTAAGCAAGAGGCACCATTAACCAAACACTGCCATGGAACTCTCCAAACAAGTAAGGGACAATGTTGTTGAGAAGTACAAGTCAGGGTTAGGTTATAAAAAATATCCAAATCTTTGATGTTCCCCAGGAGCACCATCACATCTATCAGAACCAAATGGAAAGAACATGGCACAACAACAAACCTGCCAAAAGACGGCCGCCCACCAAAACTCACGGACTGGGCAAGGAGGGCATTAATCAAAGAGGCAGCACAGAGACCTAAGGTAACCCACAGCAGAAACTGGAGTATCTGTACATAGGACGACAATAAGCCGTACGCTCCATAGAGTTGGGCTTTATGGCAGAGTGGCCAGAAGAAAGCTGTTACTTTTAGCAAAAAACAAAATGACACGTTTTAAATTTGCAAAAAGGCATGTTGGAAATTTCAAAAATGTATGTAGGAAGGTGCTCTGGTCTGATGAGACTAAAATTTAACTTTTCGGCCATCAAAGAAAACGCTATGTCTGGCGCAAACCCAACATATCACATCACCCAAAGACCACATCCTATTTTTTAGCAGCCGACACTGGGAAACTGGTCAGAGTTGAGGGAAAAATGGTGCTAAATACAGGGACGGAGGTTCACCTTCCAGCAGGACAATGACCGCAAACACACTGCTAAAGCAACACTTGAGTGGTTTGGGGGAAACATGTAAATATATTGGAATGGCCTAGTCAAAGCCCAGACCTGAATCCAATAGAAAATATGTGGTCAGACTTAAAGATTGCTGTTCACAAGCGCAAACCATCCATCTTGAAGGAGCTGGAGCAGTTTTGCAAGGAGGAATTTACAAAAATCCCAGTGTATGATGTGGCAAGCTCATAGAGACTTATCCAAAGCGACTGAAGCCATGATTGCTGCAAAAGGTGGCTCTACAAAATCTTAGCTGGCGGGGGGGGGGGGGGGGTTTTAGGTCTGTTCCTGGGGTTTTTTGGGGCACTGATTCAGAAAATTGCACTGGATAGACTGCATCAGCTCTAGTTTCTTAGATATAGCTATGGGATAGTAGAGTCAAACATAAACATTGGGCAAGAAAAGATTGTCCTCAGAGGGAATATATCTTGATTGGAGGACAACATTTTAATTAATGAACCCTTGGTAGCACAATATAGAATAATATTGCCACCACTATATCTACATCTACAGCTAGGCCTGATGAAACAACTTCTAAAGTCTTTGAATGAAGACAATTCGTGCAATGAATACCTAGCGAATAAATTACCTGGACTTACTACGGAAAAACAGAAGGCCAGAATTTTCAATGGTCCACAGATCAGACAACATATAAATGACCCACATTTCATAGAATCAATGAATGAAGCTGAATCTTCATTTGTTTTTGTTGTGAAACACTTTCTTGGCAACAAGAAGCCCAACATCTGCACACAATTAGTGGAGGATATGCTCTTTTATTTCAACAGACTTATCTGTAACGTGAGTGTTAAAAGTCCATTATCTGCACAGTCACTTAGATTGCTTTTCAGAGAACCTTGGTGACCTAAGCGAAGAACAAGGTGAAAGATTTCACCAAGACATAAAAACAATGGAAGCCAGTTACCAAGGAAGATGGGATGCACACATGATGGCTGACTTGTCTTGGCAGTTCCCAACCTCAAACGTCTTACAAAAGGAGCTTCTTGTGTGTTGAATGACTGGAAAATTTGTAATATAAACCATAAAGTGATATATGGCATATGTTCTGTGTCTCAAAAACTAGAGCTGATAGGGATAGAAAACTGATAGAAAACTGGTGCCATTATTTGAATCAGCAGGTCAAATATACCCAGAAACAGGTCTAACATTTGAGGCACTAAAATATGTGTTGGCCTATGTAATCGAAAGTGTTTCAGGGCACTGCTTTGTGTGATTTTAAAGCTATATTGAGACATGTACTCCCTTTAGACTGACTGGTTGCAGTTGATACTCCCAAATTAAATTTCTCACAGGGAGTTAGGTATGTACAAATTCAGCTTTGTAAAAGGAAAATTCGGTTTAACCTATTATATTCACTTATACATGAGCAGCAGCTCCTTTTACAATGAATTAAATTTGCTATAATATCATAAAACCAGTACCCAGTATATTGAATATTCAATGATTTATTTTATTTCTAAAACATTTGTGCAACTAGCACTGCATCATGTTACCTTGACATCTTAAGCTAATTGCTGGATAATCCACATGAAATGTGCCACCCTAGCATTATTTAAATACATCTACATTGGACTGTGCTCATAGAAAGTTTCCAGCCAATTCTGAGACTTAACTTTTTGACCAATTTCTATATGATCCTTAAATTTCATATGAAACTTGACATGTAAATTGAGATGTAGATGAGGTGCAGAGCTTTTGAGATATACACCTTTCTTGAAGGAGAGACATTTGGGGTTTCATTTATTGGGTGCTTAATACATTCTTGTTAAGTTAAAAAATATCACTGATTAAAAACAATGTTCAATAATGAACAATTATGATGTTCTCATAGATTCAAATCTGCTACTCTTTTTTATATAACATCTGAAAAAGCTGGCCAAGCATTACCTAGATGTTTTCTATGGCATCCTGGTACAATAACACGTACAATGCCAACAATTCAGATATAGACTTTTAGACAAGGACATTTTGACTAACTGTTACACATATAATTCACTAGTGTGACAAAAATAGGTGGCATATTACTTCACTTTTTTAAATGTTATATATGGCAATATGTTTCTAGTTCACACCTTACAGAAACAAGTTGAAAAATAATATAATTTTATGACAGCCCTATATCAAGGATCCTTCAGTCATTTTGTGTTGAATGATGTCCCTTATTACACTAAAAACAGAAACAAGAAAATATGGTAGCTTATAAAAACTGCTCACTAAAGTTAGTGTAAAAATGTATCAATTATGCTTTAATTCAGATAAATCAGAAGGTTTCGATTTTTATTTTTTAAGTGTCCTTCTCCCTTCTTTGACCTGTCCTTGATTTATACATGTCCTTTTACAGATCTTGTCTCAAGAACTAAAGATTGTGCTCTCTGTCAGGTCGAATCAGTGACCCATAAAGTAGTAACTCAATGACTTTTCTGGCTGCTTTGCTACATCAATTGTCTTCTTTAAGTCAACTGAAATAATGGCTCTGTAGTCTATTTCTTGAAATCTAATGGTTCATACAGGGTCACTAATCTTAGTCTGCAATTTCTCTCAATATAATATATAATTAAGAGCGTATGCCACTTCCCATAATTCTTCTGAAATTAGTTATATTTTAATATGTCTTTAATATAAACAGTAGAAGATGTATTTTAACAGTCAGCTATGGTACAGTTCATTGTGATGCACTGGTAAACTGATTTACAAGACTTTACAATTAATGAATTTATACTATACCCCTTTTTCAAAATACCCCTGTATCATATGTTTTAACATTTCAAGTGGCCAAAGACCCACATATACTTTTGAAGACAGACACACTATTTGCTTGTGTTATTAGTACTCTTTAACAATGGCATCAACTTGAGCAAAGCGGGCATACTGTTCAATAAATACATATACACTCCAAAACAGACATAATACTGCAATCTTTCTTTATCCTGGAAACTTGGCAAAAACAACAGGAGAGCCAGACAAAGAACGAGGGACATGGATGACACTGCATTAGATTAAGTTGCCCTTAAATTAAGTGTTGTCCCTACAAAAGAGGGACATTAGGATTATGAGGTACAGGGATTTTTCTCTTAAAAGAGGAACAATGGGAAGTATTAAGTAGATTTTATGTGATTTAGATACATTAGATTTACTGCTCCATCTCAATATATTATAACTAGCGACTTGCCAGTCAAAAAATGATGGCCAAGTGTTTTGGTGGTCTGAGATCCTTGTGCACTCATTGCGAGGCTGGCGCTGACCGGCTTTGGCGCTCATTGCGAGCCTCTGGGTTGGTGTATTTGTTGTTATCATAGGCGCTTTTGCGCTTATTGTAAGATCCGCAGTGATCTTGTTTTTTCGCTTATTGCAAGGCTCTCCCCTGGTGTAGTGTGTGTCCTGTAAGCAGCGTTGGCGCTCCTTGTGGGTGGCACGGTGAAGGTGTTTGTGGTTGTTTGCGCTAGTGTGGTGTTATTTTTTTTTTGGTTTTGTGTCTATTTCTTTCTTTTTATGCAGAGCTAACAATCTGTTTTTAAGTTCAGGCAGCATATAATGTAGATTTGCAGTGTTGTTAAGCTTAGGTGTAAGTGTGAGCAATGTGTGCAGTGTGTAGTATAGGCTGCGTGCGGGAGGGGAAACCGTTAGTGTAGCTGTGTACTTCCGCATTCTGTTAGTGTTGTAAAATGGTGGCAAATGTGTATGTGGTAGGCAGGTTTGCATGATTTAGCGTCCTTGCTAATGGTGTATGTTGCAGGTCGTACAGATTTTTGTAAAAGCTGTATTTGCTTTGCGGTATTTTGCGGCTTTAGGGGTCAGTAGCCACGTTTTCGTTTTTTTCAACAGCCATTTTTTTGCTCGCTTAGGGGATATTCGAGTGTCTAAACTATTTAAATTTGACTGAAATCAAGGTTTAACTTGTGTTGCAGTGGTCCTGGGTGTCCCCCCTTGCTGCGAGTAGGGTTTTTATTTTATTTATGTGTGTATTTTTTTTTTTTTTTTTTATATTTGCTGATGTGCGCGGATTGTCCGCTAAGGTCGTATTTTTTATAATAATGGATTTTTTATAAGTCCAGCGGCTCATATTTTTTTGTGTAAGTCCGTAGTTAGTCATTGCGTGTTTGTTGTTTTTTTTTCAAAGTTCCGCTTGTGTAGCCATTTGTAACTGGTTGTGAGGCGCCGTAGAGCCTCCACCTCCACAATTGCTGCCTCTCGCTTCGTGAGGGTCCGCATTTGTGGCCTGCAATGAGCCTGTGGCTCATTGCAACCGACGTGGGAGCTTCCATCTCCGCAAATGCGGCCCCTCGCTTTTTTTTCATACATGTTTAACTAATTTAAATAAAAATTGTTATTGTGAACCATGATTTATGACTCTTTCTTTACTGATACTGCCTTGATAATTAACGGAAACTGCCATCTAATCATACCTTCTCACCCCCTGGTCAAACAATGCCCTCTCTTGTTAGCAGGACTCTAAACCTGCTGTCATTGAATGCATACTCATGGGACTTCACACTTAAAACTTCTTCCAAGATGTAAAACCTTGAAATCCCGTCATTGATCCTCAAACTTGTTGCATTAGCTCATCAAGTTTACCATAAATATTTCCAAACTTTTGGAACATTGTCTAGTAGAACCCTTGGTACAAAATCACACCGATGGCGACACACAGTACAGTTTGGGAAACAATGGTTATAAGTTTTGACTACAGACATTAGGGGACTAAAGTGAGCTTTGATGTTGCAATAAATAAATATTATGGTATAGACCCACATTAACACTAATTTAGTTTTGATAAGAAAAATGGCATTTACCAGGAGTTTTTTCCTCTGCTATGTTTCCGACTATTTATGCGCTCAACCCCCAAGGTACAAATATTCAGTAATGCTGTTAATTTCAATATGCAATATAATTAGTGGATATATGGAGTTTGCACCCAATATTAAAACCTCTTGGATGGATACATGTGAGATGCCTCATGCATTTCTAGTGAACACTTTGGAACAGTTACCTTAGCCTGCTTTTACTTTTATTTTGGCTACTGACACTTAAAGTTATGGCATGTGTCTGAATTTTTTTTTATATATAACTATATAGCCCGCAGGACATATTAATCAATTTTGTTAATAGAAATGTATTTAATTTGCCAATATATTAACAGAACAAAAATACATGGCAAGCATTTTATTTATATTCAGAATAGGCATGACCAGATGTATATTTAAAAGGCTGTTATTTTCCACTATCTGTCTCTGTTAAGATTAACAAATCCTTTGTGATTCCATGACACAGGCAACAATAAATACACCTTTGGCAAAAAAACAGCATAGTAAACAACCATTAATCCTACAGATTGTCCAACAAGGAAATACAGCCCAGAAAATTGGTACCACAATTCAACGTGTAAAGCTAATCTATGACAAACAGGAATTTGATTCATTATTTAATAAATAGAGCTAAACCTTTTTTTGGAGAGAAGCTTCAAGAATGAATGTTATAACTCTTTGTTTGAAAGTAGATGTTCAAAATGCAAATACAACAAACATGGAAATGGGTCTTTAGCGGTAAAGCAAAGTAAACAAAAACAAAATAACTGCTGTAAGCAAACATTCCTGAAGTAGATGTTAGGGAACATGAATTATTTCTACTGTGCAAACAGTTTTGAAATCTAAGAGATCCACGCTTTCTTTAATACCCAAAGGAAAACACTTTGCGCAGTTCAATTTATATTTGTGGAAAAATGTTGTTCATAATGAAAACAAAATGTTTTAAGGGCTTTGACTAAAGGGACACAGTGGACTTTTATTGTGTAATTTTATAATGTTTATTTGTGCCAAAAACAGCAGGACAATATAAATATTTTTATAGATAGTTATCAGATTATAATGCAACAAATTATTGTCTAGGTGTTATGGCTGTCATTTACTAAGGTGTAATCAATTATTTCATTTCCAGGTCACTACCTGGACGTGGTGCAGGGGCTTGTGTACATCAATGAAGCTATGAGCTAGGCCATGTAGGGTCACCTGAGCTGGCCAGGTCAGCACAGAGGTTAGACAAATCCCTGTCCACTGGAAATAAAACTGGCAAACCACTTAAGAAAGATTGCCATGAAAACGTTATGGGTTAGCACAACCAGACACAAGACCTGCCTGGCATGCAGCAATCCACAGCGTCATGTAGAGTCGGACACAAAAACAACAACAATCAAAATAATATTTAAGATGAAAATCATTTTAAACTATTAGCCTAAAATAAAGGACACAAGTCCTTACTGATATATGTCAATCATTGTCGCTTCAGAGCTTTTGAAGCATATTTTGGGAGGCAATCATAGCTTTTTGGTGTCATCCACCATGACATTCTGCTCACTATACTGACATGGTACACTTTCAGTTCCCTGTCATAATATGTGCAAGTATTTCAGGTTAAATAATTTTATGGAAATTTTATTTCAATGTTCATATATTCATGTTATAGAAAAAGAGACTTGGACAAAATAAACAGTGTTAAAGGTTTCAGTCAAAGAGTTAATGTAATGCTTGGTCCTTTACTTTTAGAGTAGCGTTTGACTCGCACAGCGATCACACTGCGCTGTGCGCCCGTGCTCACTGCCGCGCGAGCTGCCCGCTTACTGTAGATCCACACACTTTAGCGCCATCTAGGCAGTATATTGTGGTATTGCAGTATACTTAAATAAAAATACTTTGTATATGATTCTGTTTTTTTCTATGTTTTAATAAAAGGTCAAAGGTGTGTTTATGGTTAAGGTTAGGCATAGGGTTACTGTTAGGGCTATACATAAAGTTAGGGTCAGGGGTTAGGCATAGGGTAAGGGTTAGGGTTAAGGTCAGGTTAGGCATAGGGTTAGGGTCAGGTGTTATGGTTAGGGCCAGGGGTTAGGGTTATGGTCAGGGGTTAGGGTTAGGCATAGGGTTAGGGTCAGGGTTAGGCATAGGGTTAGGTTCAGGGGTTAGGGTTAGGGCTAGGTACATGTTTTAGGGGATAGGGTTAGGGGTTAGGGTCAGGAGTTAGGGTTAGGCATAGGGTTAGGGTCAGGTGTTAGGTTTAGGCATAGGTTAGGGTTAGGCATATGGTTAGGGTCAGGGGTTATGGTTTGGGTCAATCCCAGTGGTAGGGTCAGGGGTTAGGGTCAGGGATTAGGGTAAGGGGTTATGGCTAGGGTCAGGGTTAGGCATTGGGTTATGGTTAGGTTCTGGCATAGGGTTAGGGTCAGGAGTTTAGGTTAGGGTCAGAGTTAGGGTTAGGCATAGGGTTAGAGTCAGGGATAGGGTCAGGGATAGGGTCAGGCATAGGGTTAGGGTCAGGGGTTATGGTTAGGCATAGGGTTAGGGTTAGGGTCAGGTGTTAGTGTTAGGCATAGGGTTAGGGTCAGGTTTAGGCATAGGGTTAGGTTCAGGGGTTAAGGTTAGGCATAGGGTTAGGGGTTAGAGTTTGGCATAGTGTTAGGAATAGGGTTAGGGTCAGAGGTTAGGGTTAGGTGTAGGGTTAGGGGTTAGTGTTAGGCATAGGGTTAGGGTCAGGTTTAGTCATAGGGTTAAGGGGCAGGGGTTAGGCATAGGCTTAGGCATAGGATTAGGGTCAGGGGTTAGGGTCAGCTATGGGTTAAGGTCAGGGGTTAGGGTCAGGCATAGGGTTAGGTTTAGGCAAAGGGTTAGGGGTTGGGGTTAGGGTCAGGGGTTAGGGTTAGGCATAGGGTTAGGGTTAGGCATAGGGTTAGGGTCAGGGGTTAGGGTTAGGCCTAGGGTTAGGGTCAGGGGTTAGGTTATGGTGTTGTAATGTAATTATGAAAGAATTACAAAGAGATGTTTTAACTTTTTGACAAAATATTTATTACAACTTAAATTAACATTTACAACTCTTTTTTATACCTATTTAACTTAAGTAAACACTATTTTTAGAACATTTATATTTTTTTACATATTTGGTGGCGAATATTCTACTATGTCTTTTAATATTTGGTCAAATGAATCCTGTTCTTTGGTCAATCTTTTATGCCACACAAGGAGGAGTCTAACATGCTTCTATGGGTGCCCCAACAGGCTTTGTTGCTTGACTTTGCCTTTCCCCACATCAATTCAATAGTCTGAATGTGGGCGCCTGTTTCTTGATTCACAAAATGTATGGAATGATTAACTTGCAAATGAGTGTTACTCTTCCTATGATAGCCGGTTATGCGCCCTCCACTCGTCTAATATGATGGTTGTGCCAGGTTTTATATGTTGCTTAACATGTTGCGCCAAACACCCATTGTAGGGGTAGGATTCCAACAATATTTTATCGCTTCGAAAAATCGCTTTCGTGAATTTCTACTGTCATGTGAGGTCTGCCAATTATCATTGGATTTCGGAGTAATGAGGATGCACAGATTTCTCTCATATAATTATTCCAGTCAACAGTTGTGTTTTTCTTGAGATGAAGAATTATAGACTAGTGAGCCTCACTTCTGTAGTGGGGAAGCTTTTAGAAGGGTTAATAAGGGATAATATACAAGAATATGTCTATTTCAACAGGATTATAAGTAGGAGTCAACATGGGTTTATGAGGGATAGGTCACGTCAAACAAATCTAATTAGTTTCAATGAGGAGGTTAGTAGGAACCTGGATCAAGGCAACTCAGTGGATGTAGTCTTTTTGGATTTTGCAAAGGCTTTTGATACAGTGCCACATGGGAGACTATTGGGCAAACTAAGGGATACAGGAATTGCAGTAAATATCTGCTCATGGATTGAGAGCTGGCTAAAAGACAGGAAGCAAAGGGTTTTTGTAAATGGAACATACTCCGATTGGACTAATGTGGTAAGTGGGGTTCCTCAGGGTTCAGTATTAGGTCCTTTCCATTTTAACATATTTATTAATGACTTAGAGGTAGGATTGGAGTGTGGGGTCTCCATTTTCGCTGATGACACAAAGTTGTGCAAGGTAATTAAATCAGAAAATGATGTGCTTTCCCTCCAAGGGGATTTACATAAAATTGAGGAATGGGCATCTAAATGGCAGATGAGATTTAATACGAATAAATGTAAGGTTATGCATCTGAGAAGGAAAAATAGCCATGCAATTTATAATCTTAATGGAGCAAATCTAGGTGTATCAGATATTGAAAGGGATTTGGGAGTGCTTGTGGACAACCACCTAGGTAACAGTGCTCAAAGCCAAGCAGCAGCTGCAAAGGCAAATAAAATATTAGCATGTATTAAGAAGGGTATAGAAGCCAGGGAAGCAAATATAATTCTGCCACTATACAAATCTCTAGTACGCCCTCATTTGGAATATGGAGTACAATTTTGGGCACCACTTCATAAAAAGGACATTTTAGAGCTGGAAAAGGTACAGAGAAGGGCAACCAAACTAATAAGGGGAATGGAGGGGCTAAGTTATGAAGAAAGACTAACCAAATTAAACTTATTTTCTCTAGAAAAAAGGCGTCTAAGAGGAGATATGATTACCTTATATAAATACATCCAGGGTCAGTATAAAGATTTGTCGGGGGAGCTTTTTGTGCCAAGAGGTTTTCAACTGACAAGAGGACATCCCTTGAGGTTAGAAGTAAAAAGATTCCACCTCAAAGAAAGAAAAGGGTTCTTCACAGTAAGGGTGGTTAATCTGTGGAATTCTCTACCAGAGGAGGTGGTGACAGCGGATTCGATAGATAACTTTAAAAGGGGACTAGATTTATTTCTAATTAAAAAGGGTATTCAGGGTTATCATGGATAATTAGAGAGACAGTAATGATCCAAATTTTTAACATTTCCCCTTTAGACAATTGGCTAAGTCTCGCTTGTGTTTTTTTTCTTTCTATTTGCCTTCCTCTGGACTAATTAATAATAATAAAAAACACAACAAAAAAAACAGTAAATAATTGATTAATAATTAATTAACAACTAATGAATTAATAGTTAATCCGCATATTGCAGATCAAAGGAGATCTTAAAAGGTTGAACTTGATGGACTGAAAGTCTTTTTTCAACCTTAAATACTATGGCCCTCATTCAATTGCAATTTGGCCAATTGAATAGGGGTCTAAATAAGCACATAACATATTTTTTGAAAGAAGTTTTTACTTAGTAAACATCTATCCAAAAGCAAGGTTTTCACTAACTAAAAACTTATTTAAAAAAAATATGTTATGTGCTTATTTAGAGCACTATTCAATTGGCCAAATTGCAATTGAATGAGGGCCTATGTAACTATGTAACTATGAAATTCTGGTTGACAGAATGAAATAGTGGTATATTGATGACTCCAGGAGTGCATAAAAAATATGGAGGTTTTTAAGTCTACTCGTGACCCAGCAAACCATGTGTTGGTTCTTAAACTTATATTAATGCAACATGATTTTTTATGGCAACTCCATACTTGTTTTGTTTTTTTAAAGATATTTTCATATCATGGTTTTGTGGGCACCTCGTGAATGGTGAATCAGTCCTTTTTGTTGCAAAAATTCAATGGCATCTTCGGTAGTTTTTATTGTGTCATACAATGGAAATAAATTAATATTTATTATTTGTAGATTTGTTAGTTATTTTGTACTATAATAGTACTTATATGTATTTGGTACTTAAAATTTTTGTTTTATTAATTAAATTAATATATGTAGTGTTTGTATATACTTTACTTTTATTTCCAGTCTTCTTTGAGTCTTCTACGCTGCTCCTGCTACTTTCTGTGATATTTTCACAGTAGCAGGAACAGCGTGTGCATTCTCCTTTAAGAAGACGCGAGCGTGCGCAACGCAGACAGAGCGTGGAGATGATATGCGCAACCATAACAGGATAGGTCCTAATGCTTTATTATTATTGCAAATAATTTATGAAATTAAGTAAAATATTTGAATATAAGGCAGTAAACATTTTTCCTTTCTTTAAAAAAAAAAATTGCACTGCTCATCTCTGGGTCCTCGAGTTTGTCATCCTGCAACTCTCTCATCTCTATATGTGTGTAGCTCCCAGTGAAGGGGTAGACAGTAAGATCTGCAACTCTTTGTTCCACACCTAGATGTGCTGCAGGACAAACCAATCTACTGCAGCTAATAACAACAAATGCACAGACGCCCAAGCAGTTACTATTGTCTGCAACATAGATTAAAGCACTTGTGATGGAGCTACAGAGCATCTAAAGATACAACCACAGGCAGAATAGCTTTCTGTTCACTCCCTTCATGTTGAGACACATGCACACAGAGATGGAAGCGTGTAGGAGGATAAAATGAAGGATACCTACAGATAAGTAGTCAATATATTAAAAAGAAAGATAGTTTTGGCTTTGATTGTAATATTTTATGTCTTAATTACTTCATCTTACAAATCTTTGCAAACATTGGGCCTCATTCAATTGAAAGCCTGCAACTCGCTCTAAGAAAGCTGCATGTCTGCGATCGAGTTGCGGCCTTCCGTTGGACTCCGTTTGCGAGGCTATTCAATTGCTCCAGGTTGCGAGTTGCGATCCTGAAGCTAGCTCCGTAAACCATGCACTGGTCGGAGCAGTTGTGGGCGGGAACCGTATCTATTCACAGAGCGTGTAACCGCCCATTTCGAATCGCTAATAGACATAATTATGGCAGTGAAATCCGGAGGTTACGTGTTAATCAATCAGGTTCGGGGGTTCAATATGCGATCAGACTTGTAAAGCTTTGAAAATGAAGAATTACGAAAATGAATGCCAATACTGTTCTAGTCCATATGGGTGGCCTGACATGTATTAACTCATTGACACCCAAGATCATTTAACCCCGAAATGATACATCAAAATAAAACGTATGTCCTGCAGTTGTGCGAGCTTGAGACTGTTGTGATTTTTGCCCCGCGAAAGTGACACATCAAAGGCTTCTGGATAGTGTAAGTTACGAGTTGGATAGCCGATATTTTTTCAAGCTCGTAACTCGTAACCCGATCCGAGCCCGCAAAAAGATGGCAATAGCAAATTTGACTGTGATCTCACTTACGGGCCCCCTATCTAAAATTCGGACAATTGAATGAGGCTCATTATTTCTTATTAAAATACTACAGTGATACTTTGATAAGCAATGGATTCATTTTTAATATGATTCCAAAAATATGGGGCATTCTTTGAATAAATAAAACTAGTGGTAACACACTCTATGTCCCTCTAAAAGTAAACATTGTTTTGAAAGCCCTATTAGCCCAATTATATAAAGTTATGGATTATTACTATTTTTAGCTCCCATCTGCTCACTTTAAGGAGGCTACAGTGTTTGTTCCTCTCACTCCTCTGATTCCTCAATTGTATGTGTGTGTGTGTATGTGTGTATATTGGGAAGAAGGGAAAACATAAGAAGATAATGATTGGAGAGTGCAAGAGAAAATTAGGGGGAGATGGAAGCAGGAAGAGAGAGGTATGTGAGAAATAGATGCTAAATATAATAAACAAGTGAGATACTTCTATAAGATATACAATTTTTGCTCAGTCCAGGTGTAGTGCTTGTAGAAAGTGTATTGTGCTTTATTTAACTAGGTGTGTAAAGAAGAAGGAACTAGCTCCCCTTTCAGCCCTTCAAATCCGTGCCCATCCAAACCAAGTTATATGACATTGAGAAGAATGAACGTATCCATACACAAGAGAGTGATTTGGCCATCTTTGGTACTCCCTGGGCTTTATACATGCACAAAATATGAATTTAGATGGCAAACAATGCAAACATATTCACAGTGGATAATTAACAGATACTGGCAATAATCAGTCATAAGAATGAGACAACAGACTATGCTTGGTGGGTGAATCAGAAAGACTGACTGATAGATAAAAAAGAAAACTTTAAGTTACTGTAAGACAATTAAATGTTTTAGAATAGCATTTAATTCATGATATACTTGGTATTACATACACTGTTAAATAATACAATATTGGAACCTATCTTTTATCTCTATGGTGTGCTCCATTATTACAAATGGAGCAGGCTATACATGATTTTAATTGTAAGACTCTTCTGCACCTTTTAGGAGGTGTAGTATGCACATTTGTTTGTACTTAAGTACAGCCAGTTAACATTTGTTTATTGTTCTCATTTGTTTGGGGGCTGTTGGGCTATTTATTATTACTTATTGTGTTTGTTCATTGTCATATTATTGGCAACTGACGAGTTTTTTGTGCCTTCACAAGGGTGCCTTAGGTTTTATTGCCCATGGGCACCAAATGTGTAAATCCGACCGCACATGACCATTTGAAGCAATGCTGTAGGAAGCTACTAGCTGTGCTTCGTGCATCATAAAATGCAATATGGGGATTCACAGTGTGCTGCCCACCCACATTCTAAAGGATGGTATGTGTCAGAGAGATCAACATGGCAGCCGCCAACAGGTAAGAAGGAGGGGGAAAAAGTGATAATTCATAACTTTATACACTTCAGCTAACAGGGATTTCACAATGCTAAATGCAATTTGTATTTTTGAATAGGTAATGACTTGTTTTATCCCTGCATTGTTCTCTTAAAATTACATGTACCCCCAGTCACAATCACTGCCTTTCCTAATCCCATCCTTAGGACTGCAACATCCTATCCATAGTGTAATTAGATTAATTCTCTTTTTGGTCAGCTTTCACAACTATTCTTCTGCTAATGTATATAAAAATGTACTCTCTATATTTAGAGCAACATATTATAGTTGTCTTGCTTTTTACATAGACAATGAGCGTATATTATCTTGAACTTAATATTAAGTACTTAAATTCAACAGGTATGCTATTTGTTTAGAAATCAAAAAGATATTCTAAGATATTACTTTTTGAATGTAAATATGGGACCATCAAACTGCTAGATTATGGCTGCTAAAACTGCCATATTGCTTTTCTGCTGTACTTCATGTGGGACAAGTGAGATTCCCCTTCTACATGCTATACGGATTGTTATTCCCCCCCCCCCACACATTTTAAACACAATAGAGCAAAAATATGGTGTGTTAAGTATTTATTATAATGCCTTTATAATCTTCCTGATGTCAACTCACATTCGGTGACTAATGAAGTATAAAATAAAAACACGTTATTGTAGATGTTGGTCTATTTATGTTTACAATTTTACCAGTGAAGTAAATGGTATTTTATGATTTATAATAACATTTGTTTGCACTTTGCAATTGCTATCTTGTCTCCTGTATTCTTCCATGCATATGAGCCCATGAGTCAGGAATCTGGACTGCAGACTCTTTGTATGTGTTTCTTCTTTGTATTTTCTGTCTAATTGTGTGGCCAAGGTAGTCACGTGACAGTGTGACGTCATTTGGATTGTTCATGTAGAATTGGAAGCTAGAATAGTATATAAGAGTAAACCAGACAAGGTAGTTAATTAAAGAGTATAGTGTATGAATATTCATAGTATCTATAGATTCATTTACATGTGCATAACAAAATACATGAATACATAGACATCTCCCACCCATGTACATTGCGCCACAAAGCCTCTACAAAGTGTTCCAGTTCATACCCCATGCTCTCCATCCTGATACACAGCAGTATCTTCAACATAAAATAGTCACCCCTACAAATCAGTAAAAATCTCCAAATAAAAATAATAAAATAGAGTAACATGTTTACTGTTATTTTTCACAAATCTACTTTATCCTATAATGTATTTTTTCTAAATATCTAAAACTGTAAGCACTCACCATAAAATTGCAAGCACCGGCTTGAAATACTCTGCAATTTCTGCAAAAATAATAAACCATATAAAAGTAATTGCTAATGGCATCCCCAAAGTTAACAGCGTATTTATATTCAGTTAGAACTGTGTGTTCTGTGCAGCAGAATCATTTTTTAGTCCCTTGTTTAGTTTGAAATAAAAAATATTAAACTTTTACTTAGCCGTGGGAAGTGTAAGACATTGGGTTGGAATAAAAAATTAATAATCTCGTACAAGGGGCTTGGAGAAAACTAGGTGTTTGTGGATATAGCAGTCAAAATGTCACATTTCATTCAGGCAGTAATGTAGAGTGATATAATTTGACATGACTGTTGCAACCTGGTGCGCTTTATATCAACGTACAGAAAACAATGTTAGGGTAAAAAAAGTGCTTTGAAATGTAAATAGAATAGAAAAACAATTCCCATTAGGAATGGCCAGTGTATCACCAGGCCTTGGAGACATTAGAATATCAGGTCAAGAGCAATCTCACAGCACTCATCCATAGCATCTATACCTCATTGCTAGGGTCACATAAACTGAATGATGTTACCTGTCTGAATTGGTTTTACTACTTTAACCTCAAGAGACTTCAATATACCAGGGAAATCAATAGTTCAGTTTCCATAAATATACACAGGACAAAGTAGACTTTTTGTTTTCTTACTTATGGATTTCAAAATAAGAAACATCGCATGCACCGGTACACCCGCAAAGCCTGCAGGCTTGAAATTCGGCAGAGTTACAGAGCGATAAAATTAGCCAAGCCCGCAACCGACGTGGCCAATATCCAAACCCATAAACCATTCTTGCGCACGTTGCATGTGCGGCACACGTTGCATGTGCGGCCATGAACATGATCAATTAGTCAAACCCATAGTTACGGGTTTAGATGGAGTCAATGGTAAAAGAGATCGTCATCATTATGTCACTGAAAAATGGAGGTTAGATTTCAATCCGTTACGGGTTTGAAGTACTAGTTAGGATCGGACCCGCATTCCAGAAATGATGCAATATTAATAAATCAGTAAATATGATATTCTAGTCCATGCAAGTTCCATTATATGTATTAACATATTGTTTGCCAAGATCGATATAACACAGAAATTAAACATAACATTTTTTATTTTATATTGCAGATTTGCGAGCATGAGAATGTTGTGTTATTCATTTTAATACCTAACATCACTTTCCCTTTAATTCTAAATATAGTAGTGTGTTGATATTTGCATTTACAGTGCTACGTACAAGAATTTAACCCCCGTGAGGGTCCTCTTTAGTACCTATAGGCTTAAAGGCTCCATTTAACATTTATAGGTTGAAAGCCAGTGGATTCGTAGCAATGTAATAGTCGATTAGCGAACGTAAAATTTACGGGCATGACAGATCAACGGAGTTCCGTTTTCAACGTCCCATAGGGTTTTTCTTCCTGTAACCCGCAGATCATTTGTGGGTAGCTGTAAGAGGCCAATTTAATAGCCATAAGTCTAGCGGGCTCCTTTAGGCGCTACGAGTTTTACTGTTTGTATTCTGTATCATTTTAATAACACATTCTCACAACAAATTTACACAGCTGTATGAGGTAAGAGTATGACAAACCTTTTTAAAATATTTTAACTCAATATATGTTATTTGATGACTACTGATTATTTGGCACAATATGCCACAAGCCTCCAAGGTGATGTGCCCTAGATGTGCTAATTTTTTTCTCCATTCTGGTTATAGCCTTTGTGAAGGCCACTGCTTTATAACTTTGTATTCTATATGATTCTGGAACAGCCCATTAATTATTATAAGAATCAACTTTTTGGTTTGTATTGTGCTTTTTGTACATTTTTAAAAACATACTTAATTTTCTATTGTTTTAACGTAATATCTGTTACAAGTAGTTCTGTCTTCCTTTTCTGTATAAATACCTTTAGTCTTTCAGATAGTTTGATGCGACTATTCAGAACGCATTCTGAACTAGCTACAATCTAGAACCTATTAAATGTCTTATTTCACAAGGGCCTCTTGGTCAAATAGTGGTCTACTACAAACCATGGTAAATACTAGAGAAACAGCCATAAATCAGACACATTCATTATATATAATATACCATCTATTCTGTTGTTTGTCTTGGGATACATTCTTTGACTGGGGGCTGGTTAAGTAGGGGGCTGCAGGCATTTTTTATACCATTAACTTTTAAAAATATTTTATGTAACATACTCTCAGCTCAGATGTCTGGTCAGTGAAGGAGAAGTCATGGGTAAGTATGATGAAAACTTGGGTAAAAATTTTTTTTTGCAGAAAGTAAAAATCCAGTCTGTTTTACAAGGACAGACTGGTCTACAAGGAATCATCCTTGGATGATAAAGAGCATCAAGAGTGATTCGTTTTGTTATCCAGTACCATGAAAAGGGTTATAATGCCTATTTAACCTGTGTTCATAAGTACTGGACTACAATATTAGTAGAGCTGCAGATGTTCTCTTCAGAAAAGACATATGGTTGTTGAATGCTTTCAAGAAACAAAAAAAATTTTTTTTATCCAACCTGTTTTGTTTTATACACAGATGGCACTCATTATTTTTATACATTTTCTTCTATGACTTGTATTACATCTTCCAGGATCCTTGATTCTCCTAACACACATGAATTGTACAAAGATTGTTATCTACATGGCTAAGAGTTTGATTTAAACAGTGCTTTATATCAAGGTATCCCAAACAAATTCACCCTGGAACATTTTTGGCCTCCAAAGGAAATTGCAGAACTAACTGACATAGGGCCTCATTCTATTATAGGCCGCAGCCGTTGCGGGGCCGCAAGGACCGGGCGCAAGCTATTCTGCTATTCTATTCCCCTCCGGCCGGGGATTCCGGCAGGCTTGTGGCCGGCGCCTTGCTATCTCTTGCGGCCGCTCGCGCGGAGGAAATCCTTTGATCTAAAACGGCCGCAAGGAAATCGTCCGTAAGAAAATCCTATTTGCAATTCAATTGCTCCGGGAACCCTCTCTGCAAGGCTAAAAGCGAGCCGCAGCTTACTTGCAGGAAAGAGGTCCCGCTAGCACCAATTAAGCACGAAATATAGCCCAAATAAAGCCATCCTGCACTTTGAGAAGACTATAAAGTGATTTTCGGTGTTAGCAAAAATAGCACAAAATTCCCCTATACTCAAATCCGTAAAATATTTTTTTTTAATATACGTCAAATATCCATGTAAAAAGTCCATAGGGCTTGAAGCCGGAAAATAAACAGTTAATTTAAACTCGGGTTTGGGCTGATGTGCAAGCTTGAGAGTGGGTTACTTTCAATCCTCATGTCCCCCAATATGATCCCTAGCATTTACAGAGCTTTACAGAGCTGTCTTGAATTTATTTTTGACTTTTTAGATTTCAGAGCTTACGGCCGGTTGCAAGATTTACGGCCGGCCGTAAGAGGAGATCCTTGCGGGGCGTTTAATTGAATTGCGAGGTAACGGGACCCCCGCAAGGAATCGCAGCCTTACGCCCGGTTTACGGCCGATAATAGAATGAGGCCCATAGAACGGCTCAAGCTTCTCAACAACACCCCAAATTGAATTTAAGGGGCAATGCAAAGCTTCAATAGAGAGAAATATTTGGGGGTTATTAACTTGTCAAATCACTGGTCACACAAGATGGAACATCAGGAAAGCATTGCCTTATATTAACCTTGATTGATCTTTCCATTGGCTTATTATTTGAGAGAGCACTGTAAGATGTTTTGATGCCAAGTATTTGAATTGCTTCTCCTAGTTGCATCATAAGATCCTTTTCTCTGAAAACTGTGCTTATTTGTTAAATATATTTTAGTTACACAGTCTATACAGTTCTATCTATGACATGTTATTAATGTATTGGTTTATGACAGCTAAACTATTTTCATTCTTCAAAATGCATTCCCATGTTCTTGGATCATATCATGTGATTGCAATAAGCATTTCCAGATTTGCAGCCTTATTAAATTGAGTTTCGGCCAACTGAATAGGGCTCTATATGAGCACAGAGCATGTTTTTTTACAGAAGTTTTTAGTTAGTGATCTTCTATCCAAAAGCAAGGTCTTCACTAACTAAAAATTCTGTAACAAAAATATGCTCTGTGCTTATATAGAGCCCTATTCAATTGGCCGAATCGCAATTTAATAAGGCTGTAAATATATATTTTACTTCATATTTACTTATTTATGTGATTGATTATTGCATTTAGTCCTTCCATATAAATCATTTTCTAACTTTGTTACATAAAATGAATGCCATGAACTCTACCTTACAGCAAAGGGAATAAGGTGATCTTGTAACAATGTCCTCTTGTCATTTCACTGTATATACGGTGGTACCTTGGTTTTCAACCTCCTCAAAACTCAACATTTTCAATACTCAGCCTGTCTGGATGAGCAAAAAAGCTTGGTACTCATCACAATATCTTGGTACTCATCGTGTTTGCTAAAACTAATTTACATTACTCCTTATTGTGGGACTCAACCTGCTGCCCGGAACAGATTAAGGTTGAAATACAGCAGAACGTTCCTTCTCAAACTGGTGAAATACAATGTTCTGCATGATTAGGGTACCAGATAGCGCTTTTTATTCTGTATGTTTCAACAGGCACTTGAATATCTACAAGTTCCAAGAATTTCTACTTTTAGTGCTTGGAATTTAATGCATTTAATACAAACATTCTGGGACTATCTGCCTTGTACACTCAGATACACCACTCTCCTTGACATATTTACAAGCTAAAGATATTTACATGTTCTGTCACTTGTCTGACATACCATAGCTCTCACACTAGTCTTTACTATGATTTACATTTTGTCTTCTGCTATGAATGTTTTACTCTTACATTGTTTACTGCTTTATTCTAACTTGCTATACTATTGAATGTTGAATCTATATGAGTCTCTTTTGGAATAGATACATTATATAAATATTGTTTTTGGGATTTTTTACAATTTTGTCTGCGCTCTTCTTTTTCATTCAGTTTTTAATGTCATATTAATATTTGTATAGCTTTGAAAAGCAGTAAAATAGTTGAACAGTACAATATTATTGCTATTTTATATAAAATGCCCTTTCCTGCATGTTTTCTAATATCTCAAAAATGAACAGATATTTTAATTGCATTTTCCTGCTGCTGGAAAAAATGAAGAGTCAGTAGTTTTCAATCTGACACAATAAAAAGGTAAATCAAATTAATCTCAGAATATACAGATCTGAGAATGGCAGAGTTTGATATGACTAAAAGGTTCAGATACATAGAAAGTTGAGAGCAGAACGAATGTAGAAAAAATAATGATTATGCTTAATGTCGTAAGCATATGTTAATTGTTTGAATGGACTGGATTAACAATTCTAGAATAAAAAAACATATTTGAGTATGAAGCAGACGTACTGATGTCAGCTCCATAGGAAGTAGTAATAGTTTTCCTGTTTCCATTCACTTAAATGAATACTACATTCAAGTTACTACATGGCAAGGTTGCATCTTATTTGGGCAACTTGTATCAGATATCAATGGCATCCATAAATCATGGCTATATGGTTGAATTATGTAGTCGTGGAGAAATCTATTAAGGAGTTTGGGCATTTCTTTTAGAATGCCCAAACTCCTTAGTATTTCTAAAAAGACTCTAACTTCACATTGGTATCTAAAAACTGTACCAACCCTTGCTTTAGATATGACCATGTTTGCATCTCATATGGACGTTTTTGGATATAAGACTGCACAGACAGACATGACAAGAAAAACCTAGATGTTTGCACTCTATAGTGTCTATACAGTATATTAACTTGCCTAAGCTTTTTCTAGTAAGCACAGTTTACTTGTACATGGTATTGCAATGCCATGCATCTCTGTGTAATTTAAATCATATATCACATAATATGTAATGTATTAACACACAAAAACAGACAGACTATAAACTAGACTATGTTATATTTATCGACACTCTCCAGTGAAGTCTGTGGGGCTTGCTTGAGGGGTAACTATTGATAAAAACAGGGCCCTCCATTCTTTATAAGGTGTTAAGTTTGTTTTTTGCCATGTACTAAACCCGTGTACGGCGCTACAGAATATGTTGTGCGATATAAATAAAGACAATAATAATATATGTATTTACAATAATAGAATCTAGCCTTAGTTGGTAAACCTGATACTTATTCTCTATTTAATCATATTTTTTATAATATGACATTTGTTTTACTCTGAGCTTCATTTAATTTTGACACCATGACCCTCAGCAATTATTTTGTTCCTGTGCTGTATAACCTGCACTTTGGTGGTGCTTAAAATATTTTTATAAAAGTGAAGAACTTTTTTCTTTGTAAAGTTAATAGCAAGTGACACAAGCGCTTCACCCTCATATATTTAAAGCCAGGGCTCATTGGAATTCTGCTTTTATATGATGTTCCACACAACACCTACACAAATCCTTCTGAAGCGGCCCAACATTAGATACATCTATTTTATTTTTAAATGTACAGGGTAAGATACTGCTCAATCTGCTTTAAATCACTGGCAGAAGCACAGGCTAGCTTTTATGTAATAATTGAAGTAGGGAGTGTAGGCACATATCTTAACCTGATAAAGAGAAAATGCATAAAGAAACATAGTGGAACACATTGACAGATGTATGAGGTAATCTATTGGGAAGACGACAGGCTGGTAGCTGGGCAGGAATTAATTTAGCCTTAAGACATCAGTGCCACTTTGCAAAGAATATTAATATTTCAATGATTTAAATGTTTTCTCTGACAAAATGCTGTCTCCACAGTTTATAGCCACTATGTTTAGGTTTTAGGAAGGACTTTTTTCTTTTCGTTTTTTGCAAAAATGTTGTTACAGCTTAGCACCAAATGTGTCCCTATATTATTTTATGTGATGAATATCTTCATAACCCAAGCAGCTCTGATCATTTGAATTTTTAGATGTAGCGAATATAATAAATATGATGTTTGAATAATGTAATCACAGACAGAAAAGATTATTAGAGACATTAGGCTTATAAAAAGTCCATACAACTGAGACTGAGGTCCATTCTGTCTCTATTATCTACACTGTCTGTGTCTATTATCCACATTTATGTTCGTTTCAGAGAGGATAGTATGAGAGCATTTTTTTGTTTTATAAAATGTTATTAAACAATCAGTCACAAAAATAGAGCATTTTTCCCCAGCTGTGGCAGTGGGATATTAACGCTTGACAGAATCTCAGCAAAAGAAACTAGCCAGGGAAAAACAGTACGTTTGGTATAGTAAAGTATAAAACCCATAACAGGTTTATGAAATGAAGGGAACATTTTATACTTTGAATAAGTGGCAGTAAATATATACCATATTTTTCCGTGTATTAGACTATACTTTTTTCCAAAATTGTAAATGCCAAAATTGGGGGTCGTCTTATACACGGGGGTCATCTTATACACAGGGGTAACCAGTTGAGACCCCTGCGCTTGCCATAGTGCAACTTCCAGTTGCTTGTCTCTGCGAACAAGCTTCCTCCAATCACTAGTCTGTTTAACTCCTAGGGGGGTACGGTTGTGGTGTTATTGCGCTGCATGAACAGAACAGTCTGTGTGTCAATCATAACGTTAATATTTTGAGCACTATCATGAAATTATGTCTGAAAATAAAAATAAGCAATGGTCATAATCTTCAAAATAAAAGTTACAAGTCATCAAATATGCAAAAGAATGTGGAAATAAAGTTTCAGAGAGAAAGTTTGGACCTTTTCTACTGAGTGCTCTTATTTCATGTTACTGTACTACAGGTACAGGTTCTTTGAACATTTAAAAATGTGTTCTATTTCATGTTTAAATATTGATTTCTTAATTTTGGGTTTAAAAAAGTAGGTGTTGTCTTATACATGGGGGTGTCTTATACAAAGAAAAATACTGTAATCGTCAGAATTAACCTAAAATGCACCATGTAAAGAGGTTTGTTTACTGTTATGTTGCCGAAGACCCATTGACACATGTACAGTTCCAAACTATTATTAGCCCTATTTTCAACTTCCTATATCCTCATTCAAGGATTACTACCCATCTAACAAGTGTTTATGCATAAAAAAAGTGTTTCAGAAAGTGCCAGGTGAGGCTTAAAGACATTTCTGTGCATACAGATTTACTACTTTCCTGAAGTGCACTGTAGCCCATTGTCTGCCCCGTGAATCTGTGCAGACCAAGATTTGTTTTTATAGGCTGAGGTGGAATAAACACTGACCTTATGATAATTGCAATAAGCTTAAAATTACTGTAATTATTTGTGCAATAATAAACTGGAATGATTGCTTCTTAAACTTAAGATTGAACATGATATAAAAATATATTAAAGTTTGTCTTTCTCTTTATTAGTGCATAGTTGGATACATAAGGACCATTGAAATGTCCCTCACTCTATTTTTTGGAGACTTAAACTCAAAATATTGATCCAAAACCTATCATTTTTGGAGGACAGACTTAAAAAGGAACAGCATCATCTCATCAGTAAATGTTGGTTTAATAATGTCCAAGTTAGAAACAGAAAAAATGTATAGTTCTTCATAATAGAAATTGTGTTCTCTCTGTGTTCCATATTAGATGTTCCCATACTGGGCTTTACAGACCAGTGGTGCCTTGGTAGTTCTTTCTAGTGGTCCACTGAACAAACTTTTACGTATTTCCTCTTCTTGTGCATGAGGCTCCTCTAGCCGCCAGATGAACTATGATAGTGTCTGAGTTTCTGGGAAAGAGATTACTGATAATTGGTAGTTAATTGTTACATGTTTAATTGGTAATTATCAAATAGTTAAGTGTTGTGATTGTTAACTGCATAAATGTGATGGTTTGCTTTCCCTTAAATGTAATAACAGTGTCAGAGAGTGACAATATAATGTTTTTATTTCTAATGTTGTTTCCCAGTGATGATTTACTCTCTGGAACTGTTGTTCAGATGAAATAACAGTTATTGATGATGATT